>JAUELE010256772.1:0-10576 GCA_031471655.1 Diodora aspera | reverse complement strand
CATCAATATACACGTCAGAGCCAAATATGAAGAAAATCTACTCAGCCGTTTGTGAGTTATCGCGTAAACACTATTGCGGGACGGACGTACGTACGTACGGGACGGACGTACGGAGCTGAATTCTATATCCCCCGCTCCGCTTTGCGGCGGGGGATAATAAAGCAATTAAAAGCAACATCTGGCTTCAAGCTTTAAATTCACAATACAGTTGCCCAACTGGATTCATAATAAGAGAACAAAAAGTATGCAATACACAGGTAGGCTTGAAAATCCATGACGCATATTGCCCAAAAAAATCTGTTTAGGATGTTTCGAAAAGACACATGGTAAGAGGAAGTTGTTGGCAAAATCAGAACAAGGTGCTTTCACAGTAACACGTTATAGGTTCTCGGTTCTACAAGACTTGAAGAACATGTGAGGCATACTGCAGCGAACTGCAATTGTGCAAATGTCCAAGGTCCTACTGAACTTAGAGTACTTTTCAGAATTTTGCAGTAATTTGACATTGAGATATATTTGAAGGTCACTGATGTATTTGGAAATTGTATACTCATAATCAGTTCTTAAAGCCGTTTAATTTGATATGTTCATGATAATGTTTATTTTCTTTTTGTAAAATGTGCACATTTTTAACGTCTGACTTTGAAATCTCAACGTATGAAACTTTCAAGGTAATTAAAAAAAAATCCTCAATCACGCTAAGGTGGCATCAGGCTGATTCTGAATAAGTACCGGTCAAAGATATAAAATCCATTAAAAAACAATATTGCAAGGTATTTGTGGCCGGGTGACTGCCAGACTAATGGTTGTGTTGGGATGTCCTGTTGCCTAAGGTAGTCAGTGACAATACGTGCGACGTAAAGACGAGCGCTATTGTGTTGAGACGTAACGTGAGTTCCATGGCGCTGAGAAATGAGAAGAACATGAGCCTGAATAATTTTTCTCTGTAGCGTGCACCGGTTAAATGCAGTCAGTGGTTAATGACCACTAGAGGTGTCCTGTGATGTGCAGTAATCCCTCCCCAAACCATAATGCTCCCCCCCCCCCCACGAATTGAAAAAACACAGGCGTTGGAGTAGCGTTCATGTGGACGTCTGTAAACACGCTGACGTCCATTGCTGCTGTCAAGATGAAACCTTGATTCATCTGAGAAGAGTATGAATGCCCATTCTCGTAATCTAAGCCTCAGATGTCGTCTTGACCAAGCCGAGCGTGCATTACGGTGACGTGGCAATAGAATTGGACGCATAGCTGGACGTCGTGGCCTTATGTTATGCTCTCGCAATCGGTTTCTTACTGTCCTTTCATTGATAGCACGTAACCTAGGGATGGTGCGAGCAGTGCGAGTTGCAGTCTGAAAGCGATTCCGTAAGGTACAGGACGGATATGGTTGTCTTGACGACGTGACGTCACGCGTGGACCTCCTGACTTTGGTCGGTCTCGAAGCACTGCCAGTCTGTTGATACCGATTCCACAGTGACTGTTTGGTGTTTCGATGTACACCAAAATGTATAGCGATCAGAGTTTGAGTCATTCCCGTCTCTAGCATGCTAATTGCACGTAGACGCTCATTTTCAGTGAGGCGTGTCATAATGGATTTCTGATTTAATTTTCCAAAAATGTGCTTTTTCAACTTGTCACACCTCAGACAATCAATTGGCATTGCATTCGGCTTAATTCAATGTGAGGTTTCACTTTATGACAGTAAGTTTACCTTTTTATACTTAATGAATTAAATGGGCCACATGCACGTGCGTAATCATGGATATCATGGGAAAGCATGAGAAAGTGTTATAACTCAAGATCCTCATGCATGATGTTGATATTATAAACATATTTTATTTTTTTATCAAGTTTTTATCGTGCACAGGAACTTTTTTTCCGCTAGTATATAACAAAATGCATTTATTTAAAAAATGAACATGACAACATCCAAGTAACTAAAGAACTAATTTAAAATGATAATTTCTTCCTCATTCATTGAGCAGTGATACCCAGGTGATATCTTGGTGTAGTTTTCTTCTTCTGAACATACTATAGGGGGTTTGGATTTCTGTCTTTTTAGAAGTTGATTTCTTGGAACGTGGGGAAGAATACATGTACATGGAAGCTGGAGATGAACTACGTGTTTGAATATAGGTTTGTGAAGCGGTTGAGGAAGAAGAAGGGCAAAGAATAGGAGCGGATGTTTTAGCCAAGTCACATGTGTTTAATAACAACAATGCATGTGTGTAGCGCACATCTTCCGACTTCAAAATCAGCTGCTCAGAGACGCTTAGACGTGAAAGGAGAATGAGTGAATGTGATTTAACGTAGCAGAGGGTAATATTTCAACCATAACGCTACGGTTGGTACAAAGGGAAGCAAATGTTTGAGTGGAACGAAAAAGACCCAACCGGGATTCGAACCCCCGACCTTGTGGTTTTGAGGCACACGCTCTACCAACTGAGCTACCCGGGCCCCAATAGTTAAAGGGAATTGATGGTGGGGATAAAATATAGACAGAAGTCAATGGGCATATGGGATAAGATAACTTTTCAGAATTCGAGAGTCGAGAGAACCGGCATGTCTGAATTCCATTGGAAAGGAGTTCTAAAGTTTTGGATGAACAGAGGAAACGGAACGTTCAGATAACTTGGTTTTGGTGTTTGTTTGACATGAGATAATAATAATAATAATAATAATAACAATGTGTATTGTTTGATTATTTCCCCGAGTTGTGTTAAGAGACCTCTGCACAAAGACCGTCATTGGAATACCAGCGAATTGTTCCACTTTTACAAAATTCAAAGAATGTTGTTTCTGTGCACACTCTACAATCAGACTGTTGGATCGAAACTGACAAGTTACATTTGTTGCTTCACCGCAAATTCCAACTTGTAACTTGTGAATGAATCTTTCGGAATGTTCTTCTTTTTTCTCAATCTGCATATTAAATGGTCGGGAAGTTCTATTTTGTTGTACTTGTGCCATGTTATGTGTTATTCGATTCAGCGTCTCTGCTCCCCGCCCGCCACAGAATACGCCAATGAAGAAGCAGTGCAGCGGAGGATAACCAGAGAACACTAACACCTTTACTACAGGGATGATATACTCCAATCTCATAAACATATGTAACCATTTGGTAAGCCAATATAGTTCTTTCCCTGACTTTCATCGGATAAAGGTGAGGTGAGTTGGTCTCATGTGAAATGAAGCAACATTGAACCCGGAGAGTAGCTGGATGGGTCATCGGCAGTATTGAAAGCTTCCAGGCATTCAAGGGTTTCGCCCCTTCCTCGCACTGTGACGCTGACAATGTCAGTGGTGTCACATTGGGCAAGTGGCTTTACTCGTAAACTGCCTCAGTCCACGCAGCTGAAATTGGGAACCTGGTCGGAAGTGATGGAAATGTTGAAGTTAACCTTCTAGCGCCTAACTGGCTGCTTGGGTTGTATACTCCCTGGGGTGTTGACGAATGTTGTGGATGGTACATTGTTCCAATGACCAGGGTAATAATGCGTAGCGCCTTGAGCATGTACGAGTACATAGATAAGTGCACATTATAAATATGCATTATTATTATTATTAAAGACCTGTACAGCTGTTTATATAAGGAGACTCACCCATGACCCACCGCTCTCTGGCCAAATGATTCCAGTCAGCTATGGAAGCGCCGTTGGTCCAGAGTCTAATTTTTTCAATGGTCAAATTAGAAGAAGAAATTAGTCTTAACACAACTCGGGAAATCATCTGAGGATCGAAACTGAGTGTTAGTTGCAATAGCTGATCAACATGTAACGGCTGTAAAACACCCTTTTTGCTAACATTTGGAATTTCTGACCTTCCTGCTTCTATGGAAGTTAGGCATTGCAGCATTCCTTTGGATTTATTTATCAAAACACTACTGAGATGCAATAAATCCCAGATATTTGGACATATCAATCATACTTGTACCAATACTATATACTACTCTACTTCTGATAAGGATATTGGATCTTTTTCATCATATAGTTGTGGTGACAGTTACACAGGAATCAAATGTAATCTATTTGTATCACAAACGCTCACATCATGCATTAAACAGTGAAAGAAAAAGAGATTATGTCAGGAAGAATTCTTTTTGGTCATACTGATGAATGGCAATGAGATTATCCTGTACTTGGATCCAACTGTCAAGATCAGTTAAAGTGAATGATTGGACCATAATTGAATGTCAGTAACGTGTATGGTAACCCCGTGCATTAACAGCATGCAGACAATGGCGATCTTTGCCCATTATCAGCCTACACATTTGTACTTGTGGAAGGTGCTGTCACTCCTCTTCCAAGGCTGTCTGGAGCTCGTCCAGCACCCATGGTTGTACGACTCGTGCCGAACCTGCACGCCCTAACATGTCCCACACATGCTCAATTGCATTGAGGTCTGGGCCCGTATGCATGAGCTGGTAGTAACCCCGTAGCGCGAAAGTAAGTGGAAACGCCGGAAGTAATTTATGGTTGAGCTCTACGGGATGCTGGGGCGCCTACTGCCGACGTTCGCTACTACCAGCTCATGCATACGGGCCATGGTGAGCGGGCAGGCTATTCCATTCTCTCAATTGTCAACTGCTTCAGACTACTATGACATGCAGGGGATTTTTTCCGTACATGGATATGCCGCCCCAGACCTAGTCTGTCATCCAGACCCTGAAGTTTTTTTTAGCAGAGACAAGCACACAGTCTAGATATTTTGCCAGTCTAGATAGCCGCAGCTTCAGGCTGAAGTTAGCAGTCTCGCTGGGTTCTTATTTATTTTATTACAAATGAATATCGTTTTAAATTATTATTTTTATAAATAAGAATGTTAATCTTTCTTCAGAGACTATATTTTAGTCTAGTCAAGACCCTGAAACAAGGCATAGAAAACTTTAGTTTATGTAGACTTTTGTCAAGACCATGAAACAAGGCATAGAACACTTTGGTTTATGTAGACTTTTGTCAAGACCATGAAACAAAGCACGGGCAGCTTTGCCTTGTATAGACTTTTGTCAAGACAACGAGTCAAGGCATAGGAAACTTACATGTCACTTTATGTAGACAACGCTCTCAACTAGACATCCCTCATTTGGGATGGGAATGGGGTGGGGGTATTATTCCCAGAGGAGCAACATCTGTCTGTCTGTCTCTCTGTTTGTCTGTCTCACTCAGCAATTATACAGCTTTACAGTCTTGATATAAGCCGAGGTCCCTCGCAAAGTTTAATAAAGAATAATAATCGAAAAATTCTTTATATGAAGATGATGAATTCATTATATTTTATCATTTAGTGGTAGCGATAGTCTAACTCAACAGTAACAATTTCCAACAGAGTAGGTGTTCACTTTTATTTGTATCAAGCATGGTGAAGGTTGTAGTTAGGAAGATACGATCTGTCAGACAGATACGAGCTCCCCCTGGTGTCTGTATCAGTGTTTACCTATATGACTGACAGATGCCGGACTCTGCTGTTATACTGCTTAAGTTGTGTAATGGATGTTTTGGTTCTGTCTGGTCAGCATAATTACTGGCCAGTGTCCAGCAGCGAGAGAAGTGAGTGACCATGTGCTACTCATATGACACATGCTTCTCATAAAGATAGATAATATCACGGCTCGAACACTGGACCAGAGCTCGGCGATGTCCACACTGCCGGACAAGCTGATACCTGCTGGTGCTTATGGGTTTCTAGACTTACGCAAGTCTCCGTGGAAATACTGAATTACTAAAATTTTATTTAAATATTAAACATATCATCTACAACTAAAATATTCGTCTCAGACCTTGTAGTACTGGTATCTTATCTAGACTTGCTAAATTTATATCACAAGGAGGCTGAATGTATGGTAAATACATTGCAGTTATCTTTGGAGCAAGGCTTACATACCGGGTTGCTATACCACTGAAATAATATTATAATACATTATAATAATAATAATGATAAATAGTTCTTATATAGCGCAAATTTCCACAATGCAGACTCAGTACGCTACATGTATATAGAAAGATATCTGTATGTAGTAAGATGGACAAAATTAGTTGGCATTTATTACAGCATTTTTGTTATTATCGTAGTTTTCGGCAAAAAGCAGTCCCAGCCCAGATTGGGGGTTGGGGCGCGCACTGGAATCACATGCCACCCTATATATCTACTTTTACGTTTTTTGCTATAATGCATCGTGAACTAAGCTGATATTTCACAATTTTGCCTCTTGTGTTTTCAAAATGTTTCCTACGAGCCGGTTTCTAATAATATTTTACATGAGCTATGTTGTGCCCCTCCCTCACATATATTCTGGATCCGTGCCTGAATAGGTGGTGAACGTTTAAATCGTTGCAAAGCTAAATTTAGAATATTGCTTTTTGGCTACTATTATATAAACAATCTCAATGTTACACCCCCAGACTTACACTACATTGTATTTGTTTAGTTGCCGGGTCGTATATGTTTTGCTTCGGACGTCTTTGAATGGGTGATGTGACAGAAATCTACACATGATTGACGTATACACAATGAAATAGGTGTGATAACAGGGTGTGAAGTGTAGACCAATTAAGAGCCAATTCTTGTAATCATTGGCATTGTTTTACCTGCCGCGGCGAATCAAAGGCTGTCTGTACTGTAGTACGTGATGGACGTTGTTTTTACACCTTTCTACCGACAATCATACTCGTGTGAACTTTTGACGGGAGTAAAAGACTTTTAAGAACTGCTAATTGTGAAAAGTGTGGAATATGTTCATATCAATTCAGGTGATAACTGGAAAATGGATAATTCGGAAAGTCAAAAGTACAAAAATGCAGAAAGGGTAGCATTTAAACTAATTATTAGACTTGAACAATATTTGTTTAATTTGGGTTATTTATCATTTCTTTGAAAAGTAGCTATTTGGCTACTGTTTGGGTTGAACCCCGTTTGGGATTCGAACCCGCAACTTCAGGGTCGGGCACCCTTCGCCATCACTAAAGATCAGCGATATAGACCACTCGGCCACCGAGACGTTGGTTAAAAACGAAGTTCAGCAACTGAGTTTTCTATATAGTCAACATTCAGTAACACATAATTATACTCCCTCCCGTACACACACAACCGATAATTATAAGACTATGCATTGCATTCTTTCATGACTTGGTCTCCAGTACAAACTCTTTCATGTATTGTCTCGTTTGTTTAGAAAGGTGGCAAAATCTGTGCCGTGATCAAGAAAAACTGATGTTAGGTGCGAGAAGATAGTTCTTGTTAAAGCAGGCAAAGGAATTCCATTTTAAAAAATCTCACGTAAACACAAAAGACGGTCGGGTTCTGGTCTGTGAAAGATCGCGGGTCAAACAATGCATTTCTCCCCGTAAAGAAAACAGTGCCCGCTGGAACAAGAGGATTAGGTCTAGTGACCAGGAGGGGGCGGGGCTGTGACAGACGGTTGGTCAGAAGTCACCGAGTGGTCAGTCCGATACGCGAAGGCTAGTCCAATGGTCAAGCAATTAGGGGCCACAGTTTGGAGGATAATTTCGTGTCAGACTACATAACAAGTGTAGTGGAGTCGGAGCGAAGCAGGTGCTTGCTAGTGTTTGGTTCTGAGACAATTTGGATGTATGCTGTACGGAATAAGCTGACTTAGGGGTAAGTCTTTGCATCCAAACACGAGGAATATCACACTCAGATTTATGCATTCCGTCTGTAGAGGTTGGGTCAGTGCCGCTCGCTGTCATGATGTCACGATATTACAGAAGATGCCAACTTCATGTAAAATATCTGAGGACTGATAGCTAATACCTGGATAAGTTAAGCACGAACTATTTTATTTGTTTATTTTATTTATTTATTTATTTATTTATTTATTTATTTATTTATTTATTTATTTATTTATTTATTTATTTATTCATTCATTTGTGCATTCATTTATTTGTTTGCATTTATTTCAAAATCTTTTACAGAATGTATCTATTTATTTATTTCCAATTATGTTGAAATCTTTATTTATTTACTTACTTATTTATTAATATCTTCTATTGTACAAGAATTGTACCGGGAATCCTCGTATTTAAGCCCAGGGTTTAATAACGAAAATGATTCCTTTTAACGAGAGAACATTTGAAACGAAGTTAAGCCCAGGGCTTAATTTTGAAATATGTACACACAGCTAACCAGCTGCTAACAAGTAACATATTCTCAACGCATTTTAATTACGCAAATGTTTTTCTAAAACTCATCGAACAGCAATAAAGAAGTTAACTTGAACAATAACCTTTAAAGAAGCCGAATTTGAAAGAAACTCAATCGGAGCATGACCCACAATAACGTTATTACACACTACTGCAGACACAGCGTGATGATCGTAAGCATTCAATAAGTCATAGCTTGAATTGTTTTCAGAATATTACCAATTTTAGGACTCCAGTGTGTTTTGTAAATGTGAAAACCCTTAACTGCAATTACGACTGTATAAATGTCAACGTCCGCAATAGATTAAATTGCGTGTTCGATCTGGGAAATCACTAAAAACATTTTCTTAATTTACACTCATGGGATAAAAGCAGGGCTTAAATACGAAAATTCCCGGTACATTTCATGGAGTTAAGCACTTTACACACATTGAGTTGAATAGCTTGAAACAATTTCTCGACATTTTAATTCTTTGAAATCAATGCTAATGGTTCAACTTCATAAACTACTTTACTGCTTGAGCGTAATGTGGTGCCATGTTGAAATGTTGGACCTTTCATTCAATAATCGCAATAAGTCCCCCCTGAATACCTTCCTAGTATATGTTTAAAAGCTCGAGGGTTCAAATAACACAGATGTCGTTCTCTGACAGAGATCTGTGTTAAGTGGTTGCTGATGGCTCTGGTCTTGGCGCACACCATTTTGATTGGAACCATTGCTTCCAGCGAGAACACAACAGAATCAAACAGTGAGTTTATTCTTTATTACGTTATATCAGAGTCGTCAAAATACCATTAGGTTGTGCCTATAAAGTCAAAAAGATTGAATCTCATTTTGTTTTAAATCGTGACGATAATGTCTTCATATTGAAAACGTGCTCCCGAAAGCTAAAACATGACCTGCTTCTATCTAGGCTAAAACATGACCTGCTTCTATCTAGGCTAACACAGGACCTGCTTCTATCTAGGCTAACACAGGACCTGCTTCTATCTAGGCTAACACAGGACCTGCTTCTATCTAGGTGAACTAAATAACATAAACTGTAAAGCGTACATTGTTAAAGTGTACGCCTAATTACATATAGCCTTATTTCATTAGTCTCAGATGCAGACAGATGTATTTTATAGTTTTAAACAGCCAGACTCATTCCGAACATTTCGAAGATTTTCGAATGGTTTCCAAATATAAGCCGAATACATTTATTTGCAAGTGTAACGTTTCAGAAGGTATACGAATATTAATTTTATAGATTCTGTCGGAAAGTTGAATGCACTGTTTTTCTAATTTCTGTTAGAAACTAGGGTGTTAGAAACTAGATATGGCCATTTAAGAGGCTGCTTAACCGACAAATATGTTATATTTTTGTGCATTATTCGTGGTATGTACATACTTTTATATAATTTTTTCTGTCCAAAGGTTATTATTTGAAAAGACCATGTATCCAACTTTAAACGGGAGCCCTTTATTTCAGACAATGTAGCATGACCATCAGCTTCTTGATGTTTCGTTTTGAGTTCATAAGTTTAATAAATGATAGAGATCTGCGAACAAAAGTTGTTCCTTTCCTAATGATGGTATGTGTACGACTTCAAATCTCACTAGATATTCTCATGATTATTAATGTCAATCATTGAACTGAAAATTAGATTTGAAAAAAAAGCATATTCGAGTTTTAACGCTTATGTTAAATGATGTCCACCAAGCCTGGTACGTGGTGTGTTTTTAAATATTGTCTGTTAGAATGTTGTTGCATATAAGAGATGGGTTTTGAATGCGTATACATGTAGGTCCGTTTTGAAACACGCCATTCTGTACCATACAACTTTAAAGATAAATCACAGTGAAAATGTATCGTGGGTGATTTGGGTCAAATCAGTTTGCTTGAGAAAGCACTTTTATCGATGGGTTGCAAATGAAGCTTGTGGACCGTGGTGCCATATCTCAAGTGTGACAATTACAGAATATAAATTGTATCACCTGTAGAATAAGGGTTCTTAAACCACCCCCTACGCCCATGGGGTAAAATTTGGCGGTTTCAGAGAGAGAAAATTTAGATCACAGATTATAATAATGCACGTTCACCCTTTTGATTTTAAAATATGGTAAAAAGGGTTATGGGACAAAAAACTTTCTATAGAATAATATTTTTATTAAAGATGAACGCTTTGTGAATGGAAGTTTGGGTGCCACAACAAATGGGGAGTTTACTGCCAGTTTAGACGACCTGAACACGACTGCAGTGACGGTGATCGGTGTCACCGAAGACGTGTTTAACAACAGCCGCAATGATTCTAACATCACATCAGAGTAAGTTCCAATTGCTTAAAGGGACATGGTCAGAGTTGCATCTCCAATACCGAACAAAAACTAAAATACCGTTCAAGTCGGTCTGACTAAAACATCGATACATCAATTA
>JAUELE010256761.1:0-10576 GCA_031471655.1 Diodora aspera | reverse complement strand
AGCATGAACATCACGAAAATTAATAATCTGGTCCACGTATTCAATCCTTCTAGAACAGTTGTATTCGAGCGACACGCTCCTTTTCCACAAACGTTGCGGTTCAGCGCAATTTCGCACTGCCGTCACACCCGTATACGTATTCTGACAGTACACCATCAAACTGACGTTTACCTGTTTGAGATTAGTAGCTCATCTTTAATACGTTTCATGACTTTGGTCAGCAGATTAATTTCTAAGCAATCTAGCAAATACAACACACTAATCGGGACAAACATTTCCACAAATCAGCGGACGGGAAAGTGATATGTTCATTGTGTCGTTATGAGCAATATATATCTGTTGCATATATCCTCTCTTCCTTTCTCTCACACTGACAAAACAGAATCACATTCAAATAATAACGTGAAAGGCACAGTACAATGAAATTATATATCGTGACTGTTCTCCTGAGAGACCAATAAAATTCATTACAAAGAGTGTCTCACACAGATGTTTGGTAACACAGGAATATTGCACCTCACTCGTCATTGATTTCCCTTCCATTCTTGTGTTATGAATAATGGAAAATACACAATATAAAGTATTCTTTTCTGTAGTTCATATCATTCCTACAATGCAGTTAGTTCATGATCCAACGCTATCGATAGCATAAAAATAATTGTATCTGACAAAGTTTGATTTTTCGCAATTATGTGTAATGCGTTCTGATATTTAATTACTTTTTTACCTGTCACTGACGGCTACCAGTTACAAATTATGATTTTCCTATCAACAGTCTCTGCACTCAGATATTGCTACTGGGTATTAATAGTCCTTGGGTAAAGTCTATTTTTATTATTATTATTTATTTTAACATTTTGACAAATTTGCATAAGAAAAAGTGATTTTAAACGTGTCACAGAAAATATGGGACGGCTCTTGATATCTCGATGGAGTCCGATATATTACAGTTTAATGACTTGTGAACGAAGGCGAAACTGAGTGATGTACAAACAATGTGTAGCGACAATGTCGTCCTCGCGCTGGTATGAATGTAAAGAGGTCACGTTTAACCTGGTGCCTAAACTCTGGCTTGGCGTTCTGATATCATGAGCCATAACCGTCAATATGGTTTATGTCTATGTATTCGCTTTATGACTACATAAATCCATAAATTCAGGTTTATGATAGTTTCACTGAACGATAACAAGGCGTTCTCTCCTGAAGTGGAGTGTGCAAGTCCCACAAAACATCGTGGGTTTCGATAAAATATTTTCTGCAATTTTAATATGTGCCGTTTCGACTTTTGAATGTGTTTTTTTAATTTGGAGATATAGGGTTATAAAGTTTCGCATCGTTGTTTTTGAAATTACATATAACCTGTCTGCAACTGTTTACTTAGAAAGTAGATACAACTCGTAATTAGGTCGAGTACTCTGCGGGGCCCATTTTGGACGACATTCGAATAGCAGGTGCGTAGCACTTATCATGTGGTTGATGTGGGCGGAGCAACTAAACAGCTCTTGTTCATATGTGTCACATTATTAATAATAACATTTTATTATCCAAAGATACATGAACATTTGTTATCCATCTTTGCGGATGTTGTCGCCACACATAGCGTCAATACCTATTTTCAACTGGGTCAGCTTTGATCTCCCTGCTAGAAGTCACATAATTATGTGCATTGAGTACAGGCAACTTTATGGTTTTTCCACTGTTTGTTTAATACTGATGTCCATAATAAAAGATGTCAAGACTATGAAATACAAAACAAACATATGTTGTCCATGCAATAGAAGCGTATGGCATTGTTTTACCATGACGAAGCCAAATACGATTCCATGACTTTTGATGAACTGTGATGTCCATAAGAAAAGATGTCAAGACTATGAAATACAACCGAAGAACAAAACAAACATATTTTGTCCATGCAATAGATACGTATGGCATTGTTTTAGTACGACGGAGCCAAATACGAATCCATGACTTTTAATGAACAGTGACACACAGACGCACTGGGTTGGAAAAGAGCCTGAATAATATTTGTATTATTTTGGACATCAGTCTATTATTGTTCTTACCGTGTAGTTTCTAATAGCAACATCAAGCAGATGCTTATTTCGGGGTTGTAATGGCCTCAAGCTGTATATGCATAAGAGTTTGAAGCCAACAATTAAAGAAATACAGTAATAACCGTTATGAAGCGGTATATAACAATAAGTGGATTACATCCGATTGCTGCATAAACATAAACAACATCGCAGTCTGATTGTGTGAATCAGTTAATGAGATGGTGATAGGCACTTGGCGCAAGCCGGTACACTTCGAGGTTGGCTGGGATCGAACCGGTACCTGACAATCGTCCGATTATGAGTCCAACACCTGTTGTTCACCATACTGTGCTTCCGTTTAGTATTGCCCTAGGTTAGCCCCTAACCATATCCTGTTTCATGATGTCAACATTTAATTGAAAAGAGGGGCTACTTTTTGGTTTTGTGTAAACAGCGAATCGATATCCGAACAAAATCATGTCGCAACTGAGGACTATTTTCAACAATCAGGTGGTAATGACACGAGGGGAGTGGTGTATAGATACATAGTATCCGGTTTTTCATGCGTCACGATCACCATCGACACATTGTGCACGAACATCACTTTTCGGAAGCGGATATGACACCGTGCTTGGTATCAGGGCGTGTGAAATGTTTATGTATCAAATGTATTGGCGGCTAATCAATATTCTCTCCTGGTCCTGTTTATTTGTCCGATACGCCAGTCCATTGATCAACCGTTAAATCCGTCTTACAGCAGAAAACAGCATACCGTAATGCCTCTAATAAGAGCCAGCGATTAAGATGAGCTGCGATTATTAGAGGTGATTTTTCTTTAATATGGACCGGCCAGCTATTTGCAAAACGGTTAAAAACGGGATAGTAAAGGTGAATAATGCAACCGTCAAAAAGAACGAAAAAAGAATTGAAAATTAATAAGAACCGAGCCCCTTATGGCAGTCGGGGCCTCAGCACAATTCTCAGAAATAAGATCTAATTTACTTTTAAATTAGTCAAATAATAACCTTAAGCTAAAACTGAATACAAAATATCTGCTTCTTGGTATTCATGAAACAAAGATGCACAAATCATATTATGCAATAAAATAGTTAAAAACATGTCATTATTCTCCAAACAGTTTCAAAATATTTGCTCCGTAAAACCTGCAACCCAGTCTTCAGCCTTCAAACTTGTTGCAGGTTCAAGGTTGAACCTTCAGTTAAAATTGAGCCAACTGGTTGAACGTTCACCTTATAAACAGCAACAACAAGTAACAGCTAGTTATTAAGTGAACGAATTCTCTGTGTATGCATGTGGTCAGTGTAATATTTTCCTCAAACAAGGTTAGGGAGTGACCATTTCTTTGCATGGTGGGTGATAGTGGTATACAGAGATTTTGAAAATTAATTGTTTGCAGGCAGTTTTTGAGAAAATAAGTAGATTGCATGAGGCAAGAATAAAATAATATTATACTGATTTCCAAAGGAAACGTTACAGAAAAACAGTATTACACCTTCTAGACCTACTAGCTTCTATTTTTTGTCACAATTCATTAAAATTACTTTTAATTGCGTGGACTTTCGTTTGGTTCTCGTGGTGTTCAAACACACACTGTCTTGATTAAATATCTCTGAACATAGCCAAAACAAATTGTCTTTCTTCAGTCGTCTCTGAAAGTCTTGGTGTAGTTTCCTTTGGACATCAGTATTATAGACTGCAGATATAAATATTACATTGGGTCTTTTTTTTTATTTCATATTTTTTAAAGGTCTACCATGAAAATATTTTTCGCAAACATTCCAATTAACCTTACCCCACCCCCACCCATTGAGTGCATTTTATATTTCGTGTAATCACGTTGACAATTAAGCTACTCTGAATAACAAATACTTAAACAATAATAATTTTGTCGGCAATTATCTAAAAATAGATTGCTTCATGCCATTATATAAAAGACAAGAGAAAAAAGCTTTCGCCCGCCCTCTAAATTCAAATGGTCACTCCCTTAGAGCTACTTAATTTTCATCAAGTTTTGTATTATGCATCAATCACGATTAAAAACTGAACCAATTTTCAAATAAAGTAATATGTTTGGTGTCAACAACAAAACAGGATCTAACCAAATGGGGTGACATAGCACTGGCATACTGATACTCTTCGATCTTTTGTTTTCTGTCTAAATCCGCGTTTTCTTATATGTATAGCGCTGCGTGAAGTACGGAGTGGAAAGTGAATTGCCATCAACTATCATGAGTTTTTCGACTTCATTCTTTAATGATTTCTATGACAAAACAGGAAATTTGAAGTTTCTTAACTTGATACTGCATGACGTTTCTATTTCGTGCTAACGGTTTGATGTCAAATACATGATGTACTTCATCATTAAATGATAAAACTTTGATAACCCCAAACTGTGTGATGATCCCCCATGAAATGATAACACCTTCATAACCCTTTCCGTTATAATTCAGCATAAAATGATACGACTTCAATAACCCAAAATCTCACACCTTCTATGACCTCAAATCGTGTGATGTCACACCATGAAAAGATAGCACTGTAACAACCTTTCATCGCGTCATAATTCAGCATAAAACGCTCAGACTTTGATAACCCCAAATTGCGAGATGTCACATCATGAAATGATAACACTGTCGCAACCGTTCATCGCGTCGTAGTTCAGCATAACACGCTCAGACTTTGATAACCCCAAATTGCGGGATGTAACAACATGAAATGATAACACTTTGATACCCCATTAATGTGGATGTCTCTCCATGAAATGATAACACATTTAAAATTCATTATTGCGTGATGGCACCACGAATCGATAACACTTCCATAATCCTTCCGAGCGTAATGACCCAACAGGAAATGTAAAAAAAATATAGATGGGCCGTCAATGCGTGGTGACTCAACATAAAGATGTAAAAGTACACTGACCCATGTTTGTGTGACTTTGCGTGACAAGTATATAGTTTAGTTTGACCTCTAAACGTCACATTATACTTTCACAGAACTGACCAAGAAAGTACCGTTGACATCAAAACTAAGTGGTATTTCTGGAGGGTTTTACCACATTGCACACACGGTTCAGCTTCGGCCTCGGTTGCACTTTTCTTCCTGAATACTCCAGAAGGTAATGCAAATCGTTCGCACATTTAATAATACTAAATAGTAATACCAATAAATGTGCGGATTCAGATGACTTCCTTTTGAATCCCCCCTCTCAATACTGGCACAGATCAAACCGGTAAAGACATCCCCGAAGCAGAATCACAACTATCCAGTGCAAGCGAAAAGAGTTGGTCCTGAAACACAGAATCATAACGAAAATGTTATCATAGTAAAATATAAATATATCATCAAAAAGTGTTTTAACATTCTTCTTGTATTATGATAAAAAAAAACATAATTCAGCCAAACTTACTTGGCATAACCTAAATGTTAACTGTATTGAATGTGATTCACTATGATATCCCAGTCTGTTTTGTCCAATTTACTGTTATTGATGAACATAATTATTTCTTTTAAAATATGTGGCATGTATCTGCACAGATGATTTTCAGTTCAGCTTACAATTGCAATTTCAAGAAAAGATGTCGATAAGTAGACACAGGCATGGTCATGGTCACGCCGGCCTCTCATCAAACTGAGTCAATGCATTAATAAAGCAACCGTTAATAGTTTAATCATAAAATCACGTTAAGAGCACAGTACACACCCCGAGAGAAGAGTGATATAAAACATCGCGAGAGAAGAAAAGAGGCAAACAAAGATCTTTTACACAGAGCATTGAGTTGCGGATGTTAAATTATTCAAAGTTTTTACAACTCGACAGCTTCAAGTGGATACAATCCATAGAACGAAAATGACTCTTAGAACAGCATGACGTTCATTAGTAGTACAGGGCACGTGTTGTTGCTTTTAATGAACTGATGACATATTAATCACTTCTTGCGGTTAGTCTAAAAGATCGAAACCGGTTCTTTAAGAACAACATTGTTCATATTATTGCTAAACAAAACCCTTCCCAACTCTTTCCTTTCACGTGGGGCCAAAATACTAACACGCCTCTCAATCCCTTTCCCTGCGCCAAATGTGTATATCTGGAGTGTGTATGTAGCCGTGGTTTAGTATAAGCTGTTCGGCTCTGGGCCGTTGTCGATCATACAGGAACAAGGCAAACAGGCGGATGATTCATGAAGTTTATTATAATGTGTGGCAATGGTCTGTGCTGCTGAGAAGCCCTGGAATAGAAGAGAACAACATCCCTCTCAGCAACACAGAAGAAAAGTGAAAAACCAATGACTAGAAATTTATAATAAATATAGCACTAATAAATATTCAGGTAAAGGTATAGAAATATAGCAGGTGGCAATAAATAGAATATAAATATTAACTTTTGGAAGGTTACCATTGAACAGAACTTAGACCATGTGCTATGGAAAAACATGTGTCATGGAGGACCATGTGTTATTTAATTTAATGTATTTCACTATTATTATTATTATTATATTGAAGAAATAAATAATTAAAGAAATGGATTTAGTTGTATTATTTAAGACTAATTGATAACTTTTAATGGAACTCAAACCTATTACTAACCAGATGGGAAAAGATTAAAAATATCATACCTGGAATGGAAGAGAACAACATCCCTCTCAGCAACACAGAAGATAATAACCAGGGTATTTCGAGAATATTCAGTGCACTGATAACAAACTGCAGTATATGGCCTGAGTTGATGACAAATTATGTCTAAATTGTAAACACCATTTAAATAATGGATTCAAAAATATGGCAACAAAGTGCTATGACCAACAACAATATGAAAATATAGTCTGTAAATGTAGAATATCAAAAATATCCAACAGCCATCACAGAGCAAAATCAATCAAGAGTTCAAGGTCAGGATTCCAGGGTCAAACTTCATCACAGTCTGAATATAGCTGCTGGGGAATCCCTGATCCCAGAATGTCAACAATCACAATCAAAGTAAAACAATCACAGTCAAAATAATACCACAAAAATTCAAAATCTCCTCAGCCTGAGACTTGGACGAGCAGTCGGGCCCACGACGATGTGACGCTGATGATTATTGTCAGTGCGTATTGATAAATATCTGTTCAGATTCAATCTGCAGGACATTATATTGTACGTTGAGTTTACATCGTGGGCATAGCTTTTCTCGTTTACCCACTTTGACCACAGTTTTTTAGGGTAACAAACACATTTATAAATAAAATCGTCCAATTCATCTCTCAAACCATATCTATCTATCAGTGTCAGCATATAAGAAACAGGTGACCTGGGCTGCCCTCCATTTGGCTCACTGGTTTTAGTAGAACACTTGGAGTCAACAAGACGATACACAATCAGCTTTTTGAAAATAAAAATACAGCTAGATCTGCATATCTTACCAAATAACAGTAAAGTATGTTTGTCAATGTAGGATAGTACAGATAGCAAACCCAGGTTGTCTCGAGCAACTAAACCGGACGTAAACCTAAGAAAACCTTGTATCTTGCGACAGAAATCATTGTGAACAACTTGAGGCATATTAAATTCTTTAGTGGAGAGTTCACCCCAGACATTACAGCCATATACACATGGTAATAAGACCCTTTGCCATATTGTAGCAGCTGTGAGTGGGTTTAATCCACCAAAGTGTAGCCCAAACTCTGTATTCATATTAATTTATGTTCTCACTTTTTCACACACAGCTTTCGTTCGCTCTACAGGCGGCAAAGTAGCATTCAGCAACACACCCACATAGATAACCGAGGTTGTTATTAATTATTCTACCTTACACACTCCATGACCTTTCCGTGTTAGACAGTCGTCGTATACAAATATAGACCCTTATTTTAAACATACATGTGCAACAAAGAGATACGCAAGCTTCACGTCCTGTCAATAATTATACATAGTATATAATATCCCCCCCCCCCCCAAAAAAAAAAAATGAAAAGACAGAGTTCTAATAGGAGAAACCCTATACATGAGCAGGAAAATACAAGAATAAGATTTCGTTAACAAAAACTTTCATGTTATGATGAAATTGAATGGTACTGCAATTATTCAAGTTAGACGTTTAGTTTCAAATTGTGTTTCTCAGGAGACTGTTACAATGTAGATGATGAAAATAACTCTTTTCCAGCAGAACTATTAGTTTCACCCTGAGAATTAAAAGATAATAGAAAGCGCAGTCTTTCATATCCAGTTTGTGTCAAATATCAAAAATATTGTTATGAATGTTAAATGAATATTTAAATAATTTCTGTGAAATTTTACTCTTATAAAATTTAATGTTTATGTACAGTGCAGGCAAGTATGAGATCACACGCATGCTAGACATTTTAACATCGATTACAATGTGTTACCTGACGTACAGAAGATCTTTGTTCTCTTTTATCCGATGAACATATGTTGTTTTCTTAAGTTGCCAGAACCCTACGTTTAAATTCAGCTCGTCGCCGCCCAGTATAACTCTAACAGGTGTACATGTCTCTCAATTGTATACACATACATTTAGTAAAGATTTTATTTTTGAATGTAAATATGGTGGTACATAATTAAGGTGGCCCATAACTGATGGACTGTCTGTTTGTCTGTAATGGGAGCTCTGTAATACCGTCCAGAAATGTACCAGCAAGTGTACGCGGCTCGCACAATTAGGGTCACGGATGACAACCTGCACATGTCACGATTTCTGCACATAAAGCAACAGAAAGTGTGTTCAGTGCGTATTTGAAACCAAACAAGATGGGAAACTGCATGCATCGATGATTTATTGACGATCGGAATTGCTGGAAGAAGACTGAATTATGCAACACAGCAAGCCTACAAGATGCAATCTATAGTCAATTGGACAGGCTCGTGGCAAGTAGAGCAACGAGTAGCCACCCAGTCAACGCAACACAGCTGCAGCAAACGTCTGGCAACAAGCAATCCGCCATCAGCAATACGAAATCGTATGTTGTTTGGCGTACACCTGCTGACCCCACCTCTACTTTATGTGAATTAGTGTGTGCAATGATTCGAGAAATGTTCTAGGTTGAGTGTGCTTTTCAATATAATTATATATACGTTTGTACTTGAATAAGGTTACTATGAATAAGGTTACTGTCGTTTTAGTGCAGTTGTAGGCTTCATTAAACCAGCTATTTCGTCCGTTCAGGTAATTTTGAAATTTATTGATGAAACAAAATAAGGGATCACATGTATGATGCCAATGGTAGCGGGTGATGCAGAGCATGCATAAACAATGGTAGCGGGTGATGCAGAGCATGCGAAAACAATTGCGGCGGGTGATGCAGAGCATGCATAAACAATGGTAGCGGGTGATGCAGAGCATGCTACACGATGGTAGCGGGTGATCTAGACTATACATAAACAATGGTAGCGGGTGATCCAGAGCATGCATAAACAATGGTTGCGGGTGATCCAAAGCAGGCATAAGCAATGGTAGCGGGTGATCCAGAGCATGCATAAACAATGGTAGCGGGTGATCCATAGCATGCATAAACCATGGAGGCGGGTGATGCTGAGCATGCATACACAATAGTAGCGGGTGATCCAGAGCATGCATTAACAATAGCAGCGGGTGATCCAGAGCATGCGTAAACAATGGCAGCGTGTGATGCAGTGCTTGCATAAACAATGATAGCGGGTAATCCAGAGCATCCATAAACAATGGCAGCGGGTGATCCAGAGCATGCGTAAACAATGGCAGCGGGTGATCCAGAGCATGCGTAAACAATGGTAGCGGATGGTCCAGAGCATGCATAACCAATGGTAGCGGGTGATGCAGAGCATGCATAAACAATGGTAGCCGGTGAACCAGAGCATGCATAACCAATCGTAGCGGGTGATCATGAGCATGCATACACAATAGTAGCGGTTGATCCAGAGCATGTATAAACAATGGTAGCTGGAGATGGAGAGCATGCATAAACAATGGTAGCTGGAGATGCAGAGCATGCATAAAAAAATGGCAGCGGGTGATCCAGGGCATGCAAACAGCATTCGTAGCGGATGATCCAGAGCATGCATAAACAATGGCAGCGGGTGATGCAAAGCATGCTTAAACAATTGCAGCTGGTGATCCAGATCATGCATAAACAATTTTAGCTGGTGATCCAGAGCATGCATTAACAATGGTAGCGGGTGATCAAGAGCATGCATAAACAATGTTAGTGGGTGATCCAGAGCATGCATAAACAATGACAGTTGTTGTGGTTACACTTTCAGAATCACACTTTCAAAATCACTTTTACCTGTGTTGTTACACTTTCAGAATTACACTTTAACCTCTGATGAATACACTTTCAAAATTACACTTTAACCTCTGATGAATACACTTTCAAAATTACACTTTAACCTCTGATGAATACACTTTCATAATTACACTTTTACTTGTGGTTGTTAAACTTTCAGAATTACACGTTTACCTGTGATGGTTACACTTTCAAAATTACACTTTAACCTCTGATGAATACACTTTCATAATTACACTTTTACTTGTGGTTGTTAAACTT
>JAUELE010256750.1:0-10578 GCA_031471655.1 Diodora aspera | reverse complement strand
TCACTAATTTCCAAAAATTCAAACATGTCCAAAAGTAATTATTTTTTTCCTTCTAAATTTTAGAAGTTTTACCGTATGCATGCATGGCCTTTATCTGGAGCACCGATTATATAAATGCATGGTGATAGAGAGCTAGTAATTATCTCAATGAACAAGTTACTATTACATAGATGTTTCTGCTCAGAGGAAATGAATTGTTTGATCTGATGGTCTGGGAAATGTTTTTCAGTGTTGTTTATTTGTACATAATACTTGTAGATTGTGCATTTCCTTTTGTAATACAGCACAGCTAAGATATTAATATTTTTATCTGAATTTAATGCATTAAAATTCTATTTTAACAATTGCTTTGTTTTTCTCTCTGCCAGTGTTGGTAAACTTCCAGGAAATGAAAGTAGCATTGTGCTTGATCTTTTGGCTTGGTCATCCATCAACCTTCAGTTGATTGTTGTGTCAGCTTACTGACATAATGGTCATGGGCTCGATTCCCGCTGCACAGGGGTCTGCATGTTTCTCTGCAGTAGTCAGTATCTCTACATACAGTGATCATATTGGGCACTCCCTTGTGGTAACTACTGGTAACATCTCTGTCATGAATCGGCAAATGGTAGTTGATTACTACAGCTGAAAGTCATTTTGCAACTGTCGGCAAATATTTAGCAGTAACATTTCTTCACACATTTCAATTATGAATTCATCATGTAGACAGACTTGTTGACAGGATATTCACTCTGGGACACTTCCGATTTAAAAGTAGTTGTTTATTTTATTTTAACGTGACTTTTAGTCAATTTATTCAACTATATCGTCATGGTGGTTCCAGGAGGCTCCTATCTCCGGGCAACGCGACAGCGACCCGGCGGGGTTCGAACTCAGAACCTTTTGATTGCGAGTCCAGTGTGGTAACCACTGCGCCAACTCCGCGCCCCTTTTTGAAAGTAGTCCCCAGTGGCAGAGTTACCTCCCCTGTAATGCCAGCCATCCAATCATGTCAAAGATGTTCTAAAGCAAGGGCAAGTAAGACCTGGTGATTCGTCGCCGATATATTTTGGTAGAAAAATCAGCCAATGACAGTAGTGTATCAGAGTGCAGCAGGAGGCGCTGCGAGCAGTTTGTCAACAGCCTGCTTCAATAAAACAAATTAAAAAGAGAAGAAGAAAAAAGTCAGTTGTATTTTCACCACTTCATTCTTTGAAGATTTCTTCAATACATCAATGCTTACAGTTCAAACTATCACATCTCAACAAAACACTTCAGCAGCTACAAGTATAGTGTATGTACAATATCACATAACTTAATATTCTGTACAATTATATGTTAAACATTTACACAATGTACCAAATACTGGTTCAGAGCAGCATGTAAGAAAATCATTTAAGCAAAAAAATAATGTTGCTGTTACAAACTCCTATTTAGTGCTGGTGTGCACAAGCAAGTTTTGCAGAGGTTATCACAGAAAATTTATAAACTTAAATTAATAAACATTTCATCACAACAGCCTGGTTTGGAATACACTTAATGCAATACTGGTCAGGAAGGGAAGGAATTCTTGGTAGAAAAATATATATTGGGAATGGAAGGACTTGGGAGATACAAGCATAAAAAGGATTTCTGTGGACATAACCTCAGGGAAATTAAATACATAATACTGCACACTCGTGATGGTTTTAAAAGTATAAAGCTTCAAAATACTAAGATTCAACATTTATCAAACCTGACTGAAAAATGATGAATAAGCAATGCTGTAAAATGCATGTGCTTTAATGCTTTCACATATATACAACTTGAAAATACTGAGATGTCGCACAATTAATTGACTTCTAGGAAAAATATGCATAACAGAAATAGGTTTGGGGTATAATTATCATCACAGATGCTGATTTCTGCACTAATGCTGAGATTACCAAAAAAACCTGTTAAATCATGTGGTAAAACAATAATCGCTTCCAGCAACGCTTGCATAAACATGTTTATAAACGATCCTTGTTTATAAACATTGCTTGGTTTAAGTAGAGCATAATCTTTACTGTTCAGGGGTTTGGGGACCTTGCATAGCGATTTCTGATGCTGAGGTGCATAGGTTTTCATTGGTGTGGGACTGAATCTGGAGGTACAGACAGGACGGCCATGATATGACACAGAATTCAGGAATTTGGGGGCAAAGTATCAAAACACCAAAATTACTTGAAGATCCTTGTCTCAGAGTTGTTTGAGAGTAAAAATACCAAAAGAAATGTGTTGAAAATGGTGTTTACCTCTCCCTCAATAATTTATAAGAACTGTTCTTGTTTGGTGATCAAGCCTGCTAAAATCAGCCAATTCAGTGGTCTTTAGATGCTTAATTAAGTCTGCAATCCATACAGAAGCAAATCTGACTTATAACACAGACTGGTGACAGATGTCCCAACAAACCTGTTTGTCTGTTTAAATTACTGGATGGTTGTGATAAGCACCATATTACTATCATTGTCACACATTATTCACTGCAGTAAGTTCATTGCATATATAACTAGGTAACTTGAAACCATCCATATTTACTCTTTAATATATATTATCTACAGCACCTGTCATCTGTATTGGATGCTGCTGTATAAATTACAGCTTGAACCAGCAGGTGCAGGATAACAAAGTGATGAAGTTATAACCACACTTATAGGTAGGAATTACTTAAACTCGCAATATTTAAGCCACTGTTCACTGACACCAGTTCAATTTGTTTCAATAAATTTAATAAATTTGAGCTTATAATAAAATATTAAATTACAAATTTATCAAAAATATAAAAAGACATGGGGTTTAAAACTCACAGCATTTAAGTAAGTCTTAAAGGTACACTGACATCAAAAATCTTATTCAACAAAATGCATTTACTTTAACTAATTGAGCTCAGAATAAAATTTAAATGTAAAAATTTTCGAAATGAAAAAAGATATGAATAAATTATCATAGGTCTAATTGAATTAATAACAGACTTAAATAAATTTCATCGTAATAAATATCTTTAAAGAAAACTGGATTAGGATTATCACGAAGCCTGAGGTTCTACCAACTGCCCGGGTTTCCCAATCTCTGGGATAAGGGAATGAGGGTTCAGGTCGCCAGGCATGCTGACATTCACTTGGGTCAAGAAGGTTTCATCTTTCACATCACTGGTTTCTCTGCAAACAAAAAATATTCATTTTTCAGATGAGCAGGGAGCATGGGGTAGTGCAGTGGTTAGCTTGTCACGGTGGGGGTGATTTTGAAACCTGCCCGGATACATCTCTTTCAGTCCACTGATGTCTCAGAAAAGTAGGGATCATTGTCCCATTTATCTTTGTATTATTTTATTGATTGTATGTGGGCAGCTGTTCACTACTAAGCTCACAGGGCCAAATTCAGGCTCCTGTTGAAGGGCGCGGGATGGGTGCAGTGGTGAGTGTGTTGGCCCAGCAATCTGTCAGCCTTTGGCAGTTGTAGTTCGAGCCCCGCCCGAGCACCTCTCTTTCAGCCTGGACAGACAGGAGCCCCAACACGGATATGATGTTGGTGAGGCCATGGTGATATGGCTAAAGGATTGCCGAAAAACCCAAAATCACTCAATCACTCACTAGGCTCCTGTTGTATATACCTTTTCCATTGCAGTCAAGACGTGGCACTCCAGTCTCTTCACTTGCTTTCTAAACCACATCAGTTCCCAATAAGACCAAGTTCATTCATGCAAGACCCGGATATTTCATTGACTAGCAGTGCCAAAGTTAATTTGTCAGATGATGCAAAGGCATGGGAAGAGTTCTGGGTCCCACTTATTTCAAAAGGAAAAATTTCACCTCTGTGGCATCACTAGGGTTGTGTTTGAGAACCACAAGCAGATCTTGGTTGTTTGACGTTTTTGTTGTGTGGCGTAAATTCTGTGATTACCAGGATTCACGCTTTTTGGTTAAAACAGTGATTTGAAAATGAAAGAAGTGTATAATCTGTTAGAAAAAATGTTGGTCATAAAGTTGTAATGATAAAGCAGTGGATCACAGTTTGACAAAGCCATTTTGTGCTGCATTAGAAACAATTGGCAGTTATGGATGAATACTTACTCTTCTTTCTGGGTTTCCTCAATGTCAAAGCGGCTCTCTTGAGCTTTGATTGCTGGGAAATTTGGAGGTTTAGGATTAGCTCCGTTCATCCTTGCAAACAGATAGCGCAGAACTCGCTCCTTCTGCTCCCAGGTCAGGTCCCCGACATCCACTCTCCCCGTCACATCGTACCTGAATAAACACAAGAGTCTGTTAGCACAGGACGTGGTACTGGGTTTAATAAGGTTTCAGCAACCTGAGGTGTTGGTGACTGCCACCATGATGAGTGAAACGTTTAATTCTGCAATATTTCAGCCATAGTGTCACACATGCCAGGGGCAGATACAAGATTTTGGTAGGGGTGCGGGACTAAGGTTTTGGTTAGGTGAGGCTTAACTTCCAATGAGGTTCCGAGAGTGATACATCACAGTTTTAGAGAGCAGTATGTGTAGTATTTGGTACGGTCTGTCTTCCTTGATAAAGTCTTTGAAATGTCAGAGCAAATGTATTAAAACTGAGCGATTCTCAGGACGCTTGTCAGCGTTTAGGTGGATGGGGGGGGGGGGGGCGGGGGGTAGGCGGCTCCGCCCCTGCCTAAATCCGCCTATGACCTGATCTTGTCTTGTGGTTTCTTCCCCCGGTTGCTCACAATTGCTTAGTGTCGTGTTGCAGGTGCTGCCGTATGCCTGGACATCTTTAAACCATCTGAAGTCGTTGCCTGTGCAGCTGAAAAACAGCATAGACGATCTATCTTAGACATTATTTGCAGGTGGAACAGTAAAAACATTAAATATTAAGAAGTTTGTTTTACGTTCATCCATTTCATTCAAACAGAATACTACAACAATAGAACTGTAAACAAAATATCTTCTGAACTCAGATGTACATGTACAATGTAATTGCAATGAACCCCGGTACGGGAAGTTTTGTTTGTCATGTCAGCGGGTGATATTTCAGCGATTACGAATTGAGAATATACAGCGTTTATTTTGAGAGAAATCAGTTTACAACTATTCAGACCGTCTGGTGGATGAAATTCTACATAATTAATCTGTTATAATTTTTTACTAAGTCGGGCGTCCATGGTATCAAAGAAGACAGAAATAAAAGAGCACTCCGCCCTGCCAAATAAACTTTTTCCATTGATATTTACAGCTCCTTACTGGCTGATTAAAAACGGGCTACCGTAGGCAGCATTCTCAGGGTGCTCCTGTTGCCTGGCCACACAGATAACATGGTTTTGCTCCAGACATTTTAGTGGCACTCTGTCAGTGATTTCAAGACTGCCAAATAGTACTTGAATAGAGTCCAAGTATGTACAAACTATTATCCTGCAATAAAGCAATAGGCCATTCAAACCTTGGACATCCTATTAATGTCTACGAGACAGTTCCACGAGGTTTTGCTTTATTCGTTTCGTATTTTGCGTCGTTTATGAAGCAGCTTCAGTGATGAAAGGCAGCTCTCCAAACTGACGATAAAAGCCGGATTTTAATTAATTGCACACTCCTTTGTTGTCACAGATAGACCTGCATGCGATTGGTATCCCACCAACTTCCGAAGACCACGTCATGTTCTGTTGAAGTAATACAGTAATAAATTATGTGTAAAGAATGTGATGTATTTGCTTCTCTTATCTGCCAGGCCTCAGAGGCGTTCAACGTGCTCTCGGAAATGTTCACTTCCGAGCCAGCTATCCGTGCAAGATACCCCCGAACATTACCAGAAGCTAACTATTTTCTGGACGATGATCACCGTGGAATTCCTTCTAGTGTGTTCTGATTGAAATAAAAGCTACTTCCTAATCGTGATGGAGTTGTGAAAACTGGGGAAAAAATGACAGAATCTGAAAGAGTATAAAACGTAATGGGTATTAACGAAGAAAGTACTATTTGCTTGGGTGTTATGTACGAACGTTATAAACGTTCTTGCTTGCTTGCTATAATAATAACAACTCTTTATATTGAGATATTACAGTAAAACTTTGAAATGTGTTCTTCTTTTCTAAACTGGTCGTTGTTGCCACAGTACAGAGCTGACATCCGTTCCAAGCTGGGTCGACTGGGACAAGTGGAGTAAAGTACGCTGTCCAAGGACAATTTTGAAAATAAATAGTTTGCAGGCAGTTTGAAGAACATTAATAAAATGAGTCAAGAGTAAAATAGATACACTGCAGAGGATATACATTTTTATATTTTTCACTATGTAATTATGAAATAGGTGTATATCATGAATTGTGTTTCGCAAACACCCCAATGAATCATAACCTCCTTTTAAATACATCTGAGATTCGTGTAGTTTCATAACGAAACACTAATAGAAGTAATAGTTATAATATTCATTCGGGGTATGTTTGCATTTTTGTATGTAATGACACATATTAAATGTAGATAAAAGGAAAACATTTTTCATCATACCTTTTAAAATTATTTAAATAAAACAATAGTTTGCCGGGAATTATCTGAGAAAAGATGGTCTCGTATGATTGTAACGTGGTCTCGTATGATTGTAACGTTGTATTTGCTATAACGTTATATACGTTGAATTTCTGCTTATCCTTATCATCAATTTGTGGTGAAATAATATTCACCTGACAAAGCTTGGGTTGCACTCGTTCAACTTTCGCTCCCAAAACATACATCAATATCCACCCTATATTACGTGACTTTAATATCATTAATTTGAAAACGGGGTGTAGTCGGTAGCATTGCTTTGACCTGAATGTATCACGTTCTATTGTGTATCAATGTAATAAGAGTATAATAGTAACCTTACGTCAACCTGTAGGTGAGGGATGATGAGACAAGACAGAATAGGAGCGGCTCTGGCCCCTTAAGGGGTCCAATGTCAAGCATGAAATTTACCATATTACACATGTGTTGATTGTAAGTCAACATACATTACATGTTTAATAAAACTAAACGAAAAACTTAAATTTTGTATGTTATATGTTTTTAATGAATGAAGTCCAACAGAACTTCCTTACCTACACCAATGTGACTGACAGGAAGCAAATTGACATTTGGATTGAAAACATGAGATATAATTTTCTAAATACGATGTTATTTCCCTTCGGTCTTTCAGAGTATCTTTTAAATCGTGTATGCACTTCACTCTTATGTATGCCCTTAACTATTTTCAAAACAAAGTAATGTGTTATACTCATGATATTTACCCAGTATACGTGAAACTCGCTCTGCCCTAGACCAGAAGACTATTTTTTTCAACACGAAGAAGTTACAACTATCTGCTTCATTTATATTCACACCCAAACATTTACATGATGCGTTGATCCTTTTAACATAGAAAGTATATTTAAGGATCCTTCAATGGCTTTTCACTATTTTCACTTTAAACCTGCGGTTCTTCAATATCTTCGCTCTAAGCTTAGAGAACTTCAATATCTTCAACACAACCTAGCGGAGTGTATTACAATGCCTTTATGCTGACCATGGTTTGTTAATGTGTTTTCTAGAAACTGCATGTATTTAAACAACTTTACAATTCTGCATGTACGTTTGATTACGTATTGTCTGCAAGCAGCTAATTGTAACATAGGACAGCAACGCGTGTGCCGCTGTCAACAAACTGATCAGCACATGGTCAACACATGACAGCTGGAAGCCGACGATGTTCCGAAAGAAAACCCTTGGACAGCCTCCGATGACTTTCTCACTCTGAACATTCAATGTATTGTTCTGACGTCCAACAGAAACAATACAAATATAAACAGTTAAGCAATATCTTTGTCAAGCCCATGTATCTTTGTGTCACTGTTCATCAACAGTCTCTGCTGACATGCGTTGTCATTTGGTTCCGTCATGCTAAAACAACGCTCTCTTGAATACATATCTGTTACATATACAACATACGTTTGTTGTTCTCTGGTCGTGTTTCCAAGGCTTGGTATAGAGAATTGCAACAGCAGTAGTAACAATACTAGCAATAAAGTATCAGTAGTAGTAGCAGCAGCATTGGTAGTAATAGTAAGTACAGAGTAGTAGTAGCAGCATCAAAACCAAAGGAGTTGTACATGCAGAACCTAAGGAGGCTATTAAGCTGAGATTAATGAAATCCATGTGACCTAACCCAGCATGAGTTTTGTCTGAATGAGTTGAAAGCAGACACATCAACTCCGAGGTCAATGAGTTAACTTGGATTACTTCCCGAGTCTGTCATTTTACCGGGGTGTTGCCTTTCAACATCGGAACAATGTTTTTTTCCAAACAAAAATAGCACAGGTGGAGTCCAGGTGGACAGAGCGATTCACCTGTGATAAATAAGCAGAGATGGTCTGGGGATACTGTCCCAGGTAACCTGTTGACTCTCCAGGTAATTTATTTCCTCAGTGGGAGGAGATTGTGCCAGGGTATAAAACGGGTGCTGGAAGAAACAGCTTCTGAAAGAACGGTACGATACCCAGGGGTACTACAGACTACCGACATCATGCGTCTTTCCTTCTTACTTATAGCCTGTACCCTGGGTGCAATATCAGCAGCACCAAAGGTGAGATCAGTTTCAAGCCATATTTCTTTGGAATCGTTCCGTTTCCTTTAACTTCAAGAAATAACATGTCCATGTTTTATGACGTCGCTTCTGGTTGTGGTATTCGTTATTGCTGGAAAGTTTTGAATATTTTCTTGAATGTAACTCAAGGTTCTCTTTCTACAAATCTTTTTATTTATCGGAGATTATTACAACAGCTATGGTTTACTTGTATTTCGCGTACATGATATTTCGTGGAATCATACATAACAAGCTAATGTTGCATGAGTTTATAATACAGAGGAAGACATTTCTGAGGTTTACTGAACGACCATTATAAAGGTCTGGCATCGGTTCTCTCTCTCTCTCTCTCTCTCTCTTATTTTGTGAAGGTAACATTGTCACACCATCTCGGTTTTCCGGCTATTTCTTCGCTCTGCAAATCCAGGCAGTGACCAGCGTCAAGTCATCCATTACTTGACTGGATCTTCAAGAGCATTGTCCATATACCCGACTCAGGGAGACCTGCTGTACGGATGTTGACAGAATTCAAACCTTGTACCCCAGGCTGCAAACGATTTTCTGTTGTCACAGTGTATTTGATTTAATTTTACTTCAATCTGACACAAAACCATTTAAAAAAAACCGCTACATAGACGTGGAAGGATCGAAGTGTGTTTGAAACTGTAACAAACGTTTTATTTAGATTTGTCTAACCTGGGATTATCGCATACAAAGGGTATTTGAATCATGCGTTTACAGAGAGTGCTTGCATTTATAAATGGGTACAAATACGAAATCCTAAATCAATCAAATGTAATTGGGAGTCGAAACTAATGGACATGGTAGTTTTTGTAAACTTAATAAGCCTCTAGAGGAGCTATCTACTGCAATACGCAAAGTTGCTGAGTCTCTAAGGACTTTTCATATATCTATTGACACATACTAGCTTCCAATGTGTGGCACCAGACAATTCATGGTGATATCACTGATTCAGAAAACAAGCCATTGGTCTCACTGACTTCATGTCTCTGTGTGTGCATGTAAACCTGATTTGTATGGTCGGTCGGCTTCGCTAAAAATATTTTTTCATGTTTAATTTCGACACCTGGTATATCCTACTCTGGTCTATGCTGTTTAAACGGTAATCTTTCTATTCGCTTCTCAAAGTCACACTCATTTCGGCCACCCATGCATTTTAGCTTGAAGCGAAAGTTCATCGGGAACTAAATTTTGCTGAGGAGATTGGATTCTTCACGGGAAACGTCACCGTCAAATACAGCACTCGCAGACCCCAGCTGTTTGAGTCAATTCCACAAGTGACCGAGTGTCCTTCAAACAGTCGGGTGTCCTTGCAAAAGTGTCTAGTCTGTGATATGAAATTAGTATATAAATTTGTTACTTTTAACTTATGAAGATATACAGCCACGTTTAAGCTGATGGTTTTCTTCGACATAGTCATGCGTAATTTCCCGAGTTTGTACTTTGAAAGTTTAGTGAATACATTCTCAGCAACGTTGTCTGATTTCGTAGAGTGGTTGTTGTCATTCAGCATTTTATCACTGAAGTTGAAACTACTTTTACTATAGTATAACCATAGTCGGTTAAATTATGAATATAATCCACAAACAGTTTTAAATTAACGGTTAAAGAAGGTGCATATTTCTCCTGAGGGGTCACGAGGTGACAGGGAAGCATTTTCCTACACCTCTGAAGAGGCGTGGATCACTTGCGCTTAGCGCAATGCTTGATTTATCGTTTGTCAATATTTAATTCAGACGGGTTCTTTGAGGATCGCTTAGGTTTTTTCTTTGTATAGGATATGTTTATGTTAATTATTCCGAGTTTAAACTGCCATTTAGTGGTTTTAGTATCAGATTTGAAAAGATAGGATTAATATCAAAAATGTAATTGTGTTGGGTTTGTTTTCCTTTGCTTTAGTTTCCAAATATATCAGATATAAGTGTTGTACTATCTCTCACAATTGTGTATATTTGTTCTTATCTTTAACTGTTAGCTTTTAGACAAAATATCTGTGATGTTG
>JAUELE010256739.1:0-10579 GCA_031471655.1 Diodora aspera | reverse complement strand
GGCCATTATCAGATTACAGTGCCCGCAGATTTTGGGATAATGACCGGTCCGTTTATCGATAATTCTATGCATTTTAGCTATAATGTAGGGTAAAGCCCGCATCACCAGTGGGGATATGGACGAATGATGCGGTGAAACATGGGAGGTACGGCTGGTACTGGCAAACCAATGGTGATGTCACAAGGTGACAGCGCACCATATGATCACTGCGTGTAGAGATCATGCCGAGCCCCCTACGGCGGGTTTCGAACCCACGACCCGATCTTCGCCAGGTCGTCGACACTCAACCGACTGAGCTACCCTGTAGCCCCATGTAGATTTGAAATGTTTTCAGGTATATACTGCTTGAATGTACCTTGTTCCCGGCCTAGTAACTTTGATCACGACTCCAATTACTTTGATTACCCCCTCCCTCTTGAACAATTGGGAATATACACAGAGTGGCGCAACAAGACTTGTGTTTAGCCGTAATGTTATTCAGTGGTTCACAATATTTTTCAGGTAAACGCCCTGACATCAATTATTAACTTGTGTCAAATTGATCAACAGGGAGGAATTTACTCAGTGAATTGTTGTGTGATAATCTGGCCCTTGACACATATATACAGTTTGAAGATTGTCCTGATGATGAGCATAACATTGTGACACTATAACGCCCAGTGAGGAAGACTTGACAATCGACGAGTGGGCAGTGTTTATTAAAAGCACAGCTAAATGAATAAGTTCAGGGAATCTCAGATCATTGTTGTACTTTTGATTCCAGATATTTGTCCCGCCTTTTTCCAGTCGCTGGATCACAGTTGTGTCTTGAAATTCCATGTAAATACAGGAAACGCTGAGACACGTACGCGTGGATTGGACAAACATATTGAGCATTGTTTTCTGACATTGAATGCCTGGGTTTTAACCAGATTTTCATACACAGATCTATTTAGTCATTCTCAACGTATTCGAAGCGTAAACGTTGCCCGACGCCATGTTTGTTGACATCTTTCAAAATATGCAAATTATCCATGTTGCCAGACAACGATCATAATGGCCCGATCATCTATGCAAATTATCCATGTTGCCAGACAACGATCATAATGGCCCGGTCATCTATGCAAATTAGCAATCATCGGGCCATTATCAGATTACAGTGCCCACATATTTTGTGATAATGACCGGTCCGTTTATCGATAATTCTATGCATTTTAGCTATAATGCTGTTTATGATCTTTGAATAGCACAAGAAACATTTTTCCTGTTATCTAAAAAGAGACAAATGCAAAATTGTAAATCTCCTAAAAGCTCGCTCTACTAATACACCAAATTATTGCTTGATTGACCTCATCTAACCTACCTGACGAATAAATCTTAAAACACAGTGTCACCTGTGCAATACACGTAGATTAAGGTGGCAAAATCACATGAACTACACCTGGACTGACACCATATTGGAAAGCTTAATTGCAAAGCTCATGTTTATGGGATTAACACAATAATGAACATTCTTGACAAAATACAAAACGGCGTTTATCATTTGCGCTGATTCATATATCATTTGCGCCGACAAAATCCAACGTTTGCGCTGAGCTTTACTCATCAATTTCGCAGAGCACTCATGTGTGATAATGCGCGAATAAGCACTAAGAATTAGTTGCACCCCTTCCGTTCGCCAGTAGGATTTTGAACAGGATGATTATTTTATTTCTGGAGTGTCCACTGTAAGGATGATTAAAATGATTAAAATGACTTCAAATCACATGTCAAACATCGATTTGTACATGTATGACGTCATGATCTCATCAATGATGCAATCAAGGGATAACTCTGGTATGAAATCAATATACCACCTAACATCCCAAGAATTGGAACAAAACTATTCATGATTATTTGTTTATGCATTATTTGACGTGGAGAACAACATATCCACGCTTGGCTGCATCTGCGCAATAGATGAGTGACTTCCCTGCACAAATGAAACACAGGTACCAATCAAAATCAATTGATATGCGCCCATACAAAAATGTACAGTTGTTTATAGTTCTAATGTTTTCATAAGCAACAAACAGTTTGGAATGCATTGAAATGCTGTCGTTTCGTCACATGACATCTAAGCATCTACAAAATTCAGGACATGCTTGTAAAGCACAAATATGGGTCAGTGGCACATTAACTACTGGGCCTCCAAGCTATATCCTGACCTTGATCCCTGCCCCACCCTTGTATAGGTATGGAAAAAAAAAACATGAAAAGGTATTGAAACATCCAGAATACTCTGCCCACTCTGCCACTGGTTTTGGCAGGCGTGAATTTATGGTAGCATACTTCAATAACCTCTTCATGGTTATTTTGTACATTAAAACATTGATACCCTTTTCCTCTTTTGACAGAATCTTCAAGCATGCATCATTTCTCATTAAAGCAACAATCTCATAATTAATTTTAAATCTGAATTGTTAATAAAATTCAAAGATGTAAAATCTCTCGGAATGGACAAAACATTCACTTGACATTAAATGATATATTAAAATATGTAGAACAAGTTACACATTTCAGCAAGGATATACATAGAGCTGTCACTCATCTCATCAAGAATATACAGGGGTTAGGATATTAGGATACACAGTTTTGCTCGCACTGACACATGTGAAAATATTACAAACCATATACAACCTTGTATCACTTTAGGCTACATAAAACAAAATAGCTGGTGATTTCGTATTTGAATAAATATGCCCATAAAATGTGCCAGAAAAACTCAGTCCCTACGAATTCAAGCTTCTTTGGTTGAGGAAACATCTCATGAGCCAGTCGAAGCAAGACCTACCTCAGTTTGGTATGAAGACTACTTTAAGGAAAGATAACTCTGAAATTGTTGTTGCTTAGTATGTCGCTCAGACCCTAAAGCATACAAAGATAATGGAGCCTGCCCAAGTCTAGCTATTTAGCACGCTGGGCTCCTTTTTGGTTTTAGTATTTTAATATTTTTGCAGATTAATATTTCTGGGACTAAATGTTAGTCTAGTTGTTGCTTTGCACCTTCACTTAAAAGTATTCTGAGAAAGCGATGTTATTAATTAAATCTTATACCCCCAAAATTATACAATTACAATAAACAGATAATCACATTTGTTTAATACATGAACATCCAAACAAATAAAAAAAATTAAAAATTCAGTGGAATTATTTGATTGATTCACTTCTAAACGTGCGCCACAAATCCCTTGGTAACACTCGACTTAATCCGTTAAGGCCTGTATGAAATTGGACGCCACCCATTCTGATGTCAGTCCACTGCCATGATAGCTTTTCTCTCATGGAGACCCACCAGACACATACAAGTCCTCACAAAAAGAGACAAAGTTGCTACAAATCTGAAAGACTGATACACTGATATTCCAATTCCTGTTCTCTTTGTATAGTATTTACAGAAATGAATTCCTGTCATTTTGACTAAACCAGTGGTGTAACTAAACACTTGCCCGCTTGCCCCGGGGCAAGTGAAAATCATGATGGGCAAGTAAAAGTTTCAATTTGGTTGCCCGATCAGGCTAGTAGACTTGCCAAAAAAAGTGCCCATATTAAAGTTATTGTCACCAAGGTAGGGTATTGAAGATGCTTATTGACATTTGTGATCCAGTTTTGAACTTTTAAAAATCTGAAATAATAAAGAAATATCTGCCAAATAGTACCAAATGAACCCCCTCCCTAATGCCCTACGCCCACATAAAGTGTTTCAACAAAAGGACAGTCCCGAGCTATTTATTATAGTGGCCATCTCTGGACATGATGTTAGAGCAATCCAGTAATTAATTAGGAGTTGCCATTTATAGACTTTTGCATCAATTTTGGTTATTATGTGGACCAAACGTCAGCTACATCTGCTGGCAAGTGAATTTTATTCAGGGCAACCAATTTTCATGTCCAACTTGCACTGATGCCAAGCGGTCAAAGAGGTTAAGTTACACCACTGTAAACCTCCTATTTATTCTCCATGTGTAAAATATAAACTAAAAAAATATATCAGCCGGCCTACCCAGAAGAGGAGGATCACCAAATAATTTGTTTAAGGGCCTTATATTGCTGAACCTGAATGATTGGTTTCATGCTGGACACAACTTTTGTCAAATACATGGGCTGTTGTACATAAATAAGTGCACTTCCAGGCATCCACACTGACTATGGCATTTGTTGTGTACAGCATTCGACTTGGAGCATCTCATGATGTCAGAAAAATCGGAGGATAAGCGCGGTGGAGTGAAATCTTGACAACCCTCACATTTGGCGTTTTGATTGGTTAACTGGGTCACACTCCAAAATAGGTTTTCCGTAAAAGAAAATATAATTTTGTAGTGGTTTTTCTATTATCACAAACACATTTCTGATAGTACATCCAGGGTTTTCATTATTCACTGATTGTCAATTGAAAACATTGGTTAAAATCAGGTTTGGATCAATTGTTTTTTCAGTAACTTTGAAAATTTCATCACATTATTTATATCCAGATATTATTTCTTTGAGTAAGTTACAGCCACCTTAAGCCTATGTTTTGGAATTTCCCCTTGTTTATTTGTTTAATAATGAAAACACTGTACATCCTAATATAATGTCTTCTCAATAATGGAACGTATTGTTCACATTCGAGACACTCAATGCATCTTTAAAGGGACATGATCAAAGTTGCATCTCCAATACTAAACAAAAACTAAAAAAAGGTTCAAATCCTAATGAAAATTATGGACGGTTACTAGTAACTACATTTTATTCACCGAGAAGTTTACTTACTCGAACTCAAGACTAAAGTTCTAAATGTTCCCCATTTTGGTGAGGTCATCGTTTTATGGGTTATAGCTAAAATGGTGGCAAGCCAAACTTGTATAATATTACTAGATGAAAAGCAAGACAGGCTCTGAACATAGATTGGCGTACCTGTGTCTTTGATCATTTATAAAGTATCAGTTATTGGTTACAGTCTCTTGAATTAATACAGAAAAATTATTGACAAACCTATGATGATGATGCTAGTAACACAATGAAAAATTTCAGCACATTTTACTTTCATGTCTATGGTATATATATATATAAGTTTTAGAAACCCTCACCCCTTGCGACCCCAGTCTTCCCCTTTTTTAAGCTGGATCTGTTCCTTCGACAGGTATAACATGTATGTGTTAGTGTATATAATAGCTAAGGCACAAAGAAAGCAGCAGCCCCCCTCCCCCGCATGGTCATCCAAAGGTTATACATGTAGTTTAAAAATCAAAGTATTTTGCACCAACAAAAAATGTTAATTTCCTGATTCGGCTATTACTGTTTATAGCATACTCAAAGATGTCACAAATTCTAATGCTGAAGTCCATTATCTTTACAACTCTCAGGCCACTGATCCACAATCGAAAAGAACAAGTACTTCCACTTCAAGGTATGTACGCTGGTGGTTTCTGAAAAGAAAATAGCAAGTGAGCAATCTGGATTGGACATATCCCTCTATGACAACTCCTTGTGTGGGTTCAGGATTCATGTTTCTTCTAGTTCACCCTATGACACACTGTTAACATTTTCAATTCAATTCTACATCACATAACCACTTAAACTAGAAAGTCCTTGTACAGACATCGCGAATAACGCCTGACTGATGGACAAATCAGGTAAAATTGCCTCAGGGCCAACAGGATATCTTAACATGTAGGCCCAAATGTCCGATGCTCTGGGTCAAGTCAATATCATGACATACTTGTTGATATTTGATACATTGACAATTCACATCTCGTTTTGATTAAAAAAACTCATGAAAGTAAAATTCCAATGCTCTAGAGTCTGAGAGATAAATCTATATGTCTAGATCATGAGACGTTTAGTGCATCAATATTCGGTCCAGGAAATTGCCTTCAGGTCCGACACAAACTTCCAACATGAACACAAACTTCCAACATGCAGGACCGAATGTTCTGTGGGTGACAAAAAAACATTCACAAAGAGTGATAGCATTTTATTGCCTTGGACTTGGTCCAACTTTTCAGGGCATTAGGCAAGTGAGGAGGGCACCATATCATTTGCCATGGTTGCCTTGGTTAAATTCCAACCCTGCTGAAATGAATATATTTTTTCTCTAATGCACTTACTCACTTGCTCACTCATGCAATCAATCAGTCAGTCAGTCAGTCATTTTAGACTTTCTTTGAAGAGTTGTACTAATTTTGAGAATCAATTGCAAATTTTTTGGTATGAAGGATAAACTTTATTGTGTTTTTCCTTCCAGTTTGAGGATGAATTTGAAGGATCTCGGACTCTTACAGTTGAACATTCCTTTGATCGTGGTGAGTTGAAATAATAGATCTACAAAGTTAATAAAGTCTGATATATCATATAGAGATTCATTTTGGTTACACATTAAAAAATATTTATACAGAGTTATGTCCCTTATTGTGTTGAGTTGGAACTAAGAGTGGCACCAGGAGGGGGAGGAGAGAAGCGTACGGTAAAACTTCTAAAATTTCGAACTTCTAAAATTTCGAAGGCACTATTTATGTCAAGATAACCAATTTATTTAACCTCCAAAAATTCGATTTTTTTGCAAAAATCTGAAAACCAAATTTCTAAAAATTCGATTTTTTTGGAAAATCCAAAAACCGAGGTTCGAAAAATGGTGATTGTTACCTTCAGCAGTTTCTAAAATTTCCAATTTTTCACTGACGTTTTGGGGGCAATTTCTAAAATTTAAAATTCTAACTTTTTTCAAAGATCACTAATTTCCAAAAATTCAAACATGTCCAAAAGTAATTTTTTTGTTTCATTCCAAATTTTAGAAGGTTTACCGTAACCACTGCACCATTCAACACCAGAAGTAAGAAATCTTAAAAACATGTCCACGGCATGCTATCGAGAAACACATTCCTGTGGTGCCCCCCCCCCCCCCCTTTCTCACTAGTGGATCAAAATACACATTCCTCGTCAAAATATCACTTAATATATAACTATAGAGATGATGAAAATGCACAATTTTCCAGTACAGCCTAAAATACAATTTATTGTGTCCACATTTAACATGGTTCATTATTAACAGTCAACAATCACTCGAAACCTGATGTACGTAAATTATTTATTATTTTATATCTCAACCTAGACATCTTGCACCGATGACATCAAACCTTCTAGCTGTGAAACCAGCAAAGCAACAGTTGTATCACTGCCGATACAATCATAAATAAATTCTCCTTCTGTGGATGTTCGCGTGTATGTACACTGGTGTTTATATACAAGAATATGTATGAAAGTGGTGGTGGAAATGACATGGGACGTACGTGGAATCAGTCGTCGTCTAGTAAATCTTCATCAAGATTCACGTCCTGAAACAAACAGGAGAAATTATTAAAACTTTTATCAAATTGTTGCATTCACTAAAAAATGTACAGTTGAGTTGAGTTGAAATGATGTTATACGTTTCAAGGGCAAAATTTCATCTATAACGTGATGTTCAAGGTGCACGTCGAGCGAAAAGACTGATAGGGATTGATAGAAAGGAAAGTGGAAGTAAAATATCCCCATTTAAGTCGCCTTGTACGACAAGCATTGGGTTACTGAGGCCCTATTCTATCTAAGTGACACCATGTCACTCTACGGAAGCCCCACGGGGTGAAAAATGTACAGTGAAATCCGGATAAGTAAACAATTTGGATAAGTAAAACATTTTCTGTGGCCCCGGCATGTTTCTTCTTTATTTATCATTATTTTGATACGGATAAGTAAAATCGTTTAAGTAAAAATTCTGGATAACTAAAATGTTTTTCAAGGTCCCTTCAATCCATTAAGTGAGTAAATGCCTTTGGATAAATAAAATACAAAAGAGATCATCCCAATTAACACTGATTTCACACAATACCCCGTTGAAAGTGTTTTCATTATGTTTGTATTGCAGTTGTGTTTGTGATGGGGAGAAAACTTCAAGCAAACCCGATAATTTTATGTCCTGTTTATCTTTGTTTGTTATTCTGACTGCTTGGCGAGGTTCGAATAAGTAAAAAAAAATATCCATGGTTCCTTGAAGTTTTACTTATCCGGACTTCACTGTACTTATCAATCCAAGAAACATGAAATATTAAAACTCTCCTATGCCGCCTATGTCCTGTGCATCATTTTCATGCCCTGCGCCCCCCCCTACATCTCCAGAAGCTATGTGAAGTATTGAAGCACCGCAACTATGAAGCTGAAGGATTACTAAATGCACGCCCATTCCACTTAGAACCTCTGAGAATGGTAATGTCTTGTATAGCACTAAATCCAGACTTGTATAGCTTGCTCCAAGCACTCCGCATTATTACTCTGGTGTGACCCAAGCAGCCTCTAGGCGCTAGAAGATTAAAAACAATCCTGAAGGAGGACCAGGTACCCAGTTTCAGCCAAGTCAACTGAGGCAATTATGTCAATGTCTCAGTGCGAGGCAGGGCGAACCCTTGGTGTTTTCCACTATTTTTAAGCATTTTGTCCAAAATATAAATAAACAATTTTTAGCACAAGACAACACTGAGGGCGAGGTGTAGCATTTGACTAACTACTTAACTGGTGTTAAAGTGCACAAGATGCAGAATTGGAGGTGAGTGAGTGAGTAGGGATTTTATATTGCTTTCTAACAATCTTTTAGTTATATCGAACTGTGTCGCCTACATCATGTTGGTGTCAGGATCAATCTCCGGATTGAAAGAGTGAGTGAAATAGATTTTTACATTGCAGGGGGCAATATTTCAGCTATAGCGCAATGTGATGTGCAAGAGGCACATCGGGAAAAGAGATAACACAGGATCAATAGTAAGAAAGGAAAAGCAAAGGATCCTCATTTTAGATGGCTCTTACGGCAACACCCCCGGGAACCCTACTGGGTCCAACTCAACGAGACTGTTGAACATGTTGTGAGGTCCTACTTAATCACGATTTTTAAAAATGTAGCGAAGTCCTACTTACCGAGATTGTTAAACACATAGTGAAGGCCTACTTACCGAGATTGCTAAAGATGTACTGAATTGCTGGTGCATTGATCGTGGTTTTCTCAACAATAGCGCCATCTGTTCCCAAACTATGCAGAGTGATATCGTAACTTTTCACCTCTGTGTTTTCGTCCACAATGTTCCACTTCACCATCACTGACGAAGTGTTCAAAAGTACCACATTCAAACGAGGGGTTGGAACTGTTGAAAGAAATGCAGAGCAAATGAGGCATTGAAACACAGAAGGTAGAGGTAAAGTACTTCAAATTTACTGTGGAAATCAGGATTTTCAGAATGTGAAATTTCTAAATCAACAAATTTCATTTGGCTATTTACAAGATTATTCAAATTATATAACTGACATGTTAACAAAATTAAAGACAATACGATGCTGAAGTGCAACACAATATTAATTTTTAAATTTTCCAGTTTTCCCCATTCCTATACGGTAAAACTTCTAAAATTTCGAAGGTGCTATTTCTGTCAAGATAATCAATTTATTTAACCTCTAAAAATGCTATTTTTTTTCCCAAATCCGAAAACCTTGTTTCAAAAAATGCCGACTGTTACCTTCAGCAGTTTCTAAAATTTCCACCTACGTTTTTGGGGCAATTTCTAAAATTTCAAATTCTAACTTTTTCAAAGATCACCAATTTCCAAAAATTTGAACATGCCCAAAAGTAATTATTTTTTTTTCTTCGAAATTTTAGAAGTTTTACCGTAAGTAAGAAGCTATACGAGATTGTCGGTCACAAACCTGGTTAAACAGGCAGCTTGGTGTGATGAAATGCATGAACCTTTGACACTTTACACGCGTTATAGTCAGGAGGAACAAAAAAGTACAAGAAGCAGACAAACTCCAATCCAACTTACAAGAGGGGACAACTGTGGGTGCAGTAATCGTCATCCAGGGCCAATCGGAGTCCGACAACTGTGGGTAGCCAAGTTTCGTAGTCGCCAGCACTCGCACCTCATACGTCTTACCAGCCTCTATGTCTGAAACACAGTCATCACAGTTCAATATAGCCATCGCTGACACACCAAATTCAGTTTTAGACAATATGAATGAATGCGCATTGGATCTGAGTGAGTGGTTTGGAGTTTTACGTGATTTTCGGCAATCTTTCAGCCACATCACCACGGTCTCACTAACATCACGTCGATGTCGGGGCTCCTGTCTCTCCGGGCTGAAAGAGAGGTGCCTGGGCGGGACTAAAACCACATCTGCCAAGGCTGACAGATTGCTGGGCTGAGGCGCTAACCACTGTGCCAACCGGCACCCCTGCATTGGACCTGAATCCAACTTGGTTTGGTTTCTCATTTGCGACTCTTGACACACCGCAACTGATTCTCATGCATTTAGTTCGCATCATAGACTCTGAATACAACAACGAATCATTGAAAAGGAAGAATCCTCAATGTACAACTTTAAGGTTTTTCCCTGGTAAATATTAATGTCGGTACAGGGGTCCCAAGGTGAGAGTGAGTGAGTGAGTGAGTGAAATAGATTTTTACATTGCAGGGGGCAATATTTCAGTCATAGCGCAATGTGATGTGCAAGAGCACATCAGGAAAAGGGACAACACAGGATCGATAGTAAGAAAGTGAAAGCAAAA
>JAUELE010256738.1:7167-19071 GCA_031471655.1 Diodora aspera | reverse complement strand
CCTAGTTCACATGCGCGATCGCGTTTTAGATTGAAAAAAGTCCTTTTTGCTTGCACTGTTGACTAAACAATTCGATTTTTTCGATCAGGATGTTCTCTTGCCCAAGGTTTGAACTGATAAGACCGGCCTATTACTTTAGGCTAACCTGGAAAAAAACGAATCGTTTTTTGATGTCGGAGCTCTTGAAGTCATCGATGGTCTTTCCACGGACGGCGAAGACTCGCCTCAGTGACGTCATAGGCCAGTGCTCATTAAAAGTCGGGAATTTAAATAGGTTCGTTAACAGGATACATTGTGACCCTACGCCATTAACAATTGAACTGTGACAAAATTAAGACTTTTTGTGATGTTGGGCATTTTGTTCTATTTAGTGTTAACCCCTTCTGGAGCCTGCCTACGGTTAGGTGCTATAGCGTCCATGAGAATAGCGGCGTGGGAGGCTCAAAACGATGTTGATTTCCTACAGTAGGTCAATGTTGCAAGTTGATGATTTATTATGATGTACAATAAAGGACCTCTATATTATATTTTGCCCCCCAAAACAAATCGGAGCCGACAAAAACCCCCAAAACGCGTGATTGTCAGAGCGAGCAGTGGTATGAGGGAAATAATGTCCGAAATAATTATGACGTCAGCAGGACGCGTGGTTCCCGGATTAGTCCGCCTTCATGTAGTCGGCCTTCCGCTTAACCCCTTAGGCCAGCCTCTCTCGCTCATTTCAACCCCCGGAAGGATTGGGTTAAAACGACGCGTATAAAGGAAGGGCCTTTTTATTTGGAACGAAGAAGGCAGTTTAAACAAATATCGGTCGGGTATCCTTTAAATGTGTGTGAATGAATTCCGCCTCTGCCGTATCACGTGACCAACGCAGTAGTGTCCGTTTATAAGCCAATGGTAAAACACTCTTTGAAGTCAGAAGGGGCCGGCGCAGAGTAGCATTACCTTCATCCGCAACTCCAGTGTAAAACAGTCGTGACAAACCGCCTCGCACGAAATGGAAAAAGGATAAATAAAAAACACTATAAGTAATAGACTAACGTCGTGAAACGTTTAATGGAGCACGACATATGGGATATTTGTATGTACTAGCATGTGTATTCTTGACAACAAAACACTTACCGACGTGGACTTCACGAGTAAGGATGATTCAAGCAGAACGTACTGTGTCTGAAATGAGTCAGATGTTCCCTCATGTTCCGTATGGGAAAGCCGGAGAAGGAAACTATGGAAGTACTCTGGCACCTGTAAATCAAGTAGTAGTAAAGCATGTTAAGGACGAAATTTTAGGAGCGTTAAGAATGATTCCTTTAAAACAAGGTGACACGTTTTGTATTGGCGACTATGGATGTGCTGATGGTGCCACCTCCATGGAACTGATTGGCGAAATGGTGTCAAGTCTGAAGAAACTACATGGGTCTGAGGTACCAATCCAGATTGTGTATGAGGATCAACCAGTGAACGACTTCAACTCGTTGTTTAAAATACTTCATGGGATCATACCGTGTCCACCAAGGTATTTTCGGGAGATGGACAATGTATTTCTGTTAGCGTCTCCAATAAACTTCTACCAACAATGTGTTCCTGATGGATCTATGCACGTCATCATATCCTTCTTTGCTGTACACTGGCTTTCAAGACGTTCCACTGTGTACGTCAATTCGATTTATCGTGATTGTAACAGTACATCGGAAGAGCAACGTTTACTCTCGGACCAAGCGGAAACGGACTGGGAACGGTTTCTCTTACTCCGGAGCCGTGAACTAAAATGTGGAGGCATTCTGGCGATTGTGATTCCAAGTGATGAAGTCCCTGATGCAGAGGGCAAGTTCAAGACAAGTCTTGAACCATTTCTGAAAACATTGACAAAGTGTTGGCTACATTTCTCCACCAGTGGTAAAATTTCAACTGAGGAGTTCATAAATACGAACATGGACACTTGCCATTACAACCTGCACCAGATCAGAAAGCCTTTTGAAGATACCTCTTCCGAAATATACAGAGTGGGTCTACGACTCCGGTCAGCGCGATATACATATATCGAAAATGTTTTCGTTTCGTCGTGGCGAAGAAAGCTCGAGAAAGAAGGCATTGATGATCGTAAAACCTTTGCGAAGCAATATGTTGATGCTTACCGATGTTTTACCAACAGTCTTTTCATTGACGGCTTGTCCACCTCGAGAAGTACTGAAGAGAAAGAGACCATTGTGGATGAGTTGTTTGAATTGGTGACGGATTGTATTTCTCGCATAAATCCAGAGGAACTGAAAGATGATCGCCTGCTTGGCTTCGTAATGATCGAAAAACTCTAAAGCTGTTTGACGATACATTTTTAATTTCAGTCAGCGGAATGGGTCCCATCCCATACACGGATCCGTACAGTTTCTGTTTGAAGACTTGCGAATATATTCGGACGTATAGCTACTTCAAAAGTAATAAATACTGAAACAGGAGCACAGCGGATAAACATTTGTCCAACGTTTTGTCTAATGCCACCCCACTGTCCAAAGTGAACCGGTTTCTTACACTTATTGCGCTGTAGATCAGCTACAGTATACTGCAAGGAGTACTGTAATGGTTCTAATGTTGACCCAATATGACTTAACATAAGTATTGATGCTTCAACACATATTTGTATGTATCTTTAGAAAATCAGATTGTATCAATAAAAATCATCTATAAAAACTAAAACTCAAAATGCATGAATTTACGAGACAATGGAATGTCAGTCATCATCAAAGAGAACTAAAATCCATTTTTGGTGAAAGTAATAGTTTTTTACAGGACTGACAGCAAATTAGACTGGGAACCTCACACTGGATCCTTCATTAGGAAGTCACTTTGTGTACTTGCTTAGAACACTCACATGCGTATTAGGTGGGGCCCGAGGGGGGGGGGGGCAACGCTCAGAAGTCGAGCAAAAGCAAAGTGAAATTCGTTATATTAAATATGTTTTGCTTTTCAGTTCAGAGGGTAATTTTGCGGGTAAAGAGGGAGGTCATTGCCCCTTCGCAACTCCGAGGATGTCCATACGCCTATGCTTGCAGTTAAACCTAATCCTTTGATTTCTCGGAAGCTTATGTTCTTTTCTGGGATGTTACACAATGTAGACCTTCCTTCTTTTTTCATCACTGCTCACATCCATCAAGGCAATGTGGTAATGCTTCCACATCATGGAACTTACACGATTCATGTTCTTTGCAAAAATGAAAACTGCAGCAGGCTCATATTCACAATCTTTGAATCATATACTGGCTTATAACAGACACCAGTTAAACAGGTGTGGGTCTAAAAGTGTAAGTAAACATGCATTTTGGATACAGTTTGTCAAATGCAAATGTTGATTTTATGTTACTACCAACATAGAACGTTTCAACTATTTCTTAAAACTTACAATTCCATTTGCATTGAATACATTATGTCATATAATGCCAAGATTATATTTAATCTACATAAACATTTACAGTTTCAGTTGAAAACCAACTGAACATGACATGAATGAACGCTCCTCTCTCTCTCTCCCTCTCATTTCATGTCGCGTTAGAGGCACACCGTGCGTTTTTTGGTTATCACCTGAAAATTGACCACTTGATGACTTCTTCAGTCAGAATCTCGGACTAGTGGTAAGCGTGTGTGTTCAAGGGAACATTCGTGTTTCCACTCATGCCCCAGGCATTTATGAAAAGTAGATTTATAAAAGGACTTGAACAATAGTTTTTGTTAAGTTTTCTGATCATTGTTCTGGTTTTTCAGCCTAAAATTACCCGTACATTAAATTGGTTTGGAGAAATTCGCCCATTGTGTATTTTCGTTTTCCTGTGGTGTTATATAGAATATCCAAGGAGTAATGTAACATTACTTCCGACTTCAAGAGATAATGTTGGAACTTTCAAGAGCTGTTGTCTCGATCCGACTGCAATGAATGTATGTTCTACTTGAATGTGAAGTAGTTTACTGACTGTACTGTGTTATTTGTGTGATGCAGTTTGGAATCCTAAGAATTGTGCGTGTGGCCTTAGATGGTTCAGCACGAAAATACAGCTGGTTATCATCAGCATACAAATGAAACTGGATAGTGTTTCTTAATAATATCATCCAGCTGTAGTATGCATGTATATGAGGTAAACAGTAAAGGACCGAGAACCGGGCCTTTTCAAGGAAATGTAATCTAAAATAAAACGTAATGTCGCACGAAATAAATTTAACAAGATTTAACTTTCCTGTAACATAATTGCGTTCGGTTTCAAATGACATTAAATTTCATAGTCCAATCTACGATACACCACTCGTAAAACGAAAACAGAGTAGGTTTATCTCCTAATTCAAGCATCTTCACACGTTGTCCTGATCTCTATACGCACTATTTTCAGTGTAATACAATGAATGGTGTTCTACACGTTACACGGCCTTGACAATTTGTCTATTTACACATGATTTTGAATGTCGTGCTCTATGAACACGATCCGCTCATAACTCGTTTACAGCGTGCCAAAACGCATGGATGAATTCGCCAAACACAATGTCATGTTTCAATAGCGACCATTTGAAGGGGAGGTGTGTGTGGTGGGGTGGGGGGGGGGGTGTACATGTATGAAAATAAATAGTTTGCAGATGAAGAAAAGAAATACATCGTAGAGATTATTTTTAATGTTACTTATATTTTTCAGCGTTTAATTATGTAATGTATTATGAATGGTCGCTACAACAAACATACGAATGCTAAATTTTTTAAAATATCGTGAGGCGAAAAGTCAGTCATACAATCACTAACGGCCTGTCACGTACATCTTTGCTACTGCTAGTGATAGACCACGGAACGAGCTGAGATAAAATGCATAGTTTAAAGGCTGCCAACCTTCTGTCCCACCTGTGTCTTCACAGCCAACCCCTCCTTTTTTACACAGAAAATTATAGGATACGATCGACTGGCTTTATGTGAAACGTGTCTCAGTTCACCCAGCTCCAAGCGGATATTTGGTGGGAAGTGTAGTAATTTCTAGTCTGTAATTATCAAGCCTACTTCAGTCCAAGGCAGCTTGAGATGTATAATAATAATAATAATAATAATAATAATACAAATCTTATGTGGCGTCTTTTCATGATATATATCATGCTCAAAGACACAGGAAGAAACAGAGTGATACGATCAGGAGAAGGCTTGGTGGAGGAGGTGTGTCTTCAACTCTTGTTTAAAAATTTCAAAAGAAGGAGAGAGACGCAGGGCGGCAATAAAACAGGATTTTTCACCGAAACGAGACAGTTTGACTTTAGGTATTTCTAGCAGTGCCTGATTTTCTGACCTGAGAGATCTCTTTGGTTGATATGATTGTAAGAACTCGCAGAGACAAGATGGGGCTGTATCGGATATACACTTGTATGCAAAACACAAGACTTTGTAAGTCTCTGCTTCACCGGCAACCAGTGGAGTTGATTTAAAACAGGAGTGATGTGGGCATCCCCACTACAACGAGTACCAATGTATACATCTAGGAAAGTTGAGAGTCGAAATGTGGCCATTTAAGTTTATGTTCTACATTTTAAGTAATCACTAGAAAGCTTGAATTTAATGAGTCAATATAATACAGGACTGTTGTCCCCAAGGGGTAACTGTTTTAGTTTTGTAAAGAACGTAAATGAAATAAAGAGTGTCATTCAAACTATACATTCAATATTCCCAGTTTGGTTGCACTTAAGTTTAATAACCATTTTAAATACCCCGGCCAAATATGTTGAATTGGAGGAAAGTCCTACATCTGTTGCTTTTTTGACGTTACAGATATACACAACTCACTTGATATCAAATAGAACGTATCGTGCACTCTATCTCCTTCATCAAAAACACTGGTAAAACTGAACAATATACAGTCGTCTGGAAACAATCGTTTTGACTTTTAAAGTACTTTCAGTAGCAGCACGTATATCAGATGGTCTGTTCACAGGGTGGTAGCGCTTATCAAAAGAGAATTGTTTACTGTTAAACACTATTTCCAAGCTCAACTGCCATGTGGTTCGTATTAATGCTCGTTGCTTGTGGCTTCTGTTGTGGAGAAATGGACACACGCACTCCAGATATTCACAACCTTGCCAACAGACTCCAGCTCCTGGAAATACAGACAAAAGACAAAGACATCAAATACTCCTCTTTGATGTCATCTATCATCGGAACACTAACATCCGCAAACCATCAGATTTTATTTCTCAAGGCACGACTGTCGTCAACGGAAGCAGAGAACAAGGCTCTTCGGGAGGAACTTACTTCTATTAAACATCAGGCCAACAAAACCAAAGAAATATGTGATGTCTTCAATGACATAGTTGAAAACAATTTTACAGAACTGATTTCAAATGTGTCAAGAATTGAATCCGATCTCACTTCGTTGCACCATCAGCTTTCGTTAACAAACTCTGAATGTAAAACATGTGAAATTAATGTGACCAACAGAACAGCATTTGAACAGAACATTCTTGCAAACGAACAAGTGTTGTCGAATCGATTAGCGCTTATGAAATCCCAAGTTTGGTTTCTGTCAGCAAATGTAACATCTATCACCGCAACACAGAGGAAGACGGATGTGAATGTATTATCACTGAGCAGGAGGCTGACGAGCATAAGGAACGTCTACACTGGTCTCAAACTGAAGACTGACGACATCCGAGCCAAGTTAGGTATGATATCCCTTAAATATTCCAGCTATCTTGTCTGAATCGACGCAAGAGTTGCATGATCTACGAGCGTTGATGCTTTATGAGGGATGCAGGCATATTTGGTAATATGTTACAAAATCAAAATATCAACCTATTAAATACCAGAGAACAAATTTTCGCAGATACAGTTTTCACGTAAATTTGTTTTATACATACAGTGCATATTTCATCTGAAGGCTACATGCTAAATTGAGTTGTTTAATTGATTAGCTTAAATGAACACCCCAACTCTTTCATCGATCCGATATTTTTCTGATTCGATGCTGTAATTATATTATTGTGTCGTATTTATTTCATATATACTAGTATATACTCTTTAAAAAAGTAGGGAATATTGAAATTGCAAGGTCAATAACAAACTAATGATACTAATAATTGGCCCTAAACTAATTGTATCTTTACAAAGAAGGAATTGAATAAACAATTCACCCCGTATTTCATTACCTTAACAGTTTATCTTGCTGTCATGGCCCGTGAAAAACTGCATGGGTAAGAAACGGAAATTGAAAGTTGACATTTTGCGTCAATAGTGCGATATGTAGTGAGGTTCGGTTAGTCATAGTGATCCCACCTCACACCATAATAGACCCACCACTAAATCTGTCATGCTGCCGCGGGTTAACATTGGCATAGCGTTCGTTACGACGCCACCAGATGCGACCCCGCCTATCAGGGAAGTCTAAAGCGTTATGGGACTCATCTGAGAACATTACACGTGACCACCAACGATTTCTCCAGTTCCTGCGTTGTGTACACTATTCATGTCTATATGAAATGTGGCGGGTGGTCAATGGCGGCACTATATGAGGCCGTCTAGCATGACGATGGGCATCGTGTAGACTATTTCTAATCGTCTGACCTTTCACGCTTGCAACTTGTAGGTTTGCAGCAATCTGATTTGCTGTTTGAGTGCGATTTTTCAGAGCCTGGGTACCAATCAACCTGTCCTGAGCTCTTGTTGTTGACCGTGGACTCCCTGAACGGCGTTGATCATCAACATTATTATTTTGGTGATACCTGTTTCATAATCTGCTAAACACAGATTGGGAAACTTTGAAGAAAATGGCTACTACAGACTGACGGCTGCCAGTTTCAAGCATACCAATTGCTCGTAGACTTCAGCACGTTGGAGACGTCGCACTGCGAAAAACCCAATCAAAGGATGTCTCGGATAAACGAACTCAACAAAGGATTACAGTCAGAAGCTATCAGAATGAAAGAAATCTCCACCACAAGGGAGTAGATGACCTTTCTCTAAAGTGTCAAATTCGAATATGATCCCAGGCCACGTGTTCGGGATTTCCACCTGCTGCACGTGCGCACCATTGGCTGCGTTTTTGGCGTTGTAGAGCAGTTCATGTTATCTTCATTGCATCCGGTGATTGTATCCAAACAAATCATTATTTTGTTATTTACCCTGAAATTCCAATATCCCCTACGTTTTTGAAGAGTGTTTATATATGTCAAGTTAATCCAAATCTGAATCTGAATGCAGAACTCAGCTGAAATATATTTGGATCATATATTTATATTTATAACATTGATAATGATTATTATTGATATCCATTCATGGATAGTTCCTGTCAAGGCAAGAGGAATACTTTCTCTTTCCTTAATAATGTTTTTACAAATTGACTTACTTGGCATATGTTTCTAATTAATATATAAACATTTATTACTTACTCCTTAAAATATCATGTTCACCTAAGGTGCATTATGTACACTCTACCCAGCTGTAAATTGAGTACCTTGTCAGAAAGTGATGGGAATGCTGACGTTTAACCTATGCAAGCGGCACATCAAGCAGCTTAGGTCGAATAGTCCCTCAGGAGTTTAGAAAAGTTGTGGATTGCAGATGGTTCCAATGTCCAGGGTAATAATGTGGAGCACTTTGAGCAGGCATCTAGTGCTTGGAGTTTAGCGCGATATAAGCGGACATTATTGTTATTATTGTAATTATTATTATTATTATTATGTTCAGTTAAAAAAGATAGATATTCAGCATAGGAGGTTCGGGTGGTCGCTATATAAGTTTTAATTATCATCATCATTATTATTATTATTATTATTATCGTCGATGTTTTTAAAATTCTTCATCAGTGAATTTGTTTCAGCTGAGAGAAGCAAGCACGTTGCTTTTGAAGTTGAGTCATCATCGCAGAATGGTCGAAGTTTTACCATCCCACCTAACACAGCGATGAAGCTCAGACGTATCAAGACAAACCAGGGGGGTGCATACAACCGGACATCCGGTATCATGAAGGTCCCAAAAGATGGCCTCTATATGTTCTGGTTCCACATCCGAGCTGTTTTCTCTGACAAATCGACTCATCGTGCGACCGTACAGATCAGATCAACCACGAACCTTCTTGCAGAAAGTAACGCGAAGATGACCCAGTCCCTCGTTACTGAAGAAGCTCGCGGGTTTGCTGTTGCGTCTCTCGTGATGGGCGAGCGCGTGTGGCTTACGTGTGACAGCCGTATCGTACTGTCTGACGTCGGCTCAGTCAGTTCATTTGGGGGCATTTTGCTTCTGAATTAAAAGCATTGTATTCAACATACATCTCTTCATACCATTTTTGTGTTTCTATTTATGACGATTATTCAAAGGCATAAACTACATGTTGTGTGCCACGTGATTGTGGTCAATCAAGCTCCGCTGATTCAAATTTTGTAAGTTGATATCCATTGCAGTCGGAACCGAATTTGAATGTAAATGAGCAGAAGGTTCCTTAGCAGACCAAGGCCACCAAACTGGGTCATGATCAAATTCAGCAAGATGGACATGCATTAAATGGTTTGGGACTACGGACATTGTTTGTTACTGTACTGTAGAAGATGCGATGCCGTTGTTCAAGCCTCATTGGCACATGGCTAGCTTTGCGGGCGGTGTGAAGAGTTACTATATGCATTCAATATGCTGCAGTGGACTTTTCAGGGGGACAGTGATTTGACTAAAAAAAAGTTCCCTTTCGCGCTCATAAGAACCCTCATATGTTAACAGATTCTCTCAAGCAGTAAAATGCCTTTCTATGCGAATGGCTTATGTCGTTCTTGTTTGCTCAGATGTGTTTAGATTGCTGCTCCCATACGAAATATTGTGTGAGCATACCGTATTTCCTCAAATAAGACCCCGATCTGTTATTCTTTGGAAGTGTGCTGAAGCCTGGGCTCCTTTTGTCGATGCCGGCTCTTATTAGAGGAAATGCGGTATGTTAGATATGGTGTTGCTGATGGCCAGGCAACTGGCTCTCAATATGTGTTGGAACAAAGTGGAAGGACCCACAACTAGACCGGATTATAACGTCTCGGTGTCCCACACATAGAAACAGGCGCAGCTATCCATACTCTATACGCGAACGAATCCACATCAAATCGCTGTATTATAATTTACATGTCATTAAATTTACCAAATATACGTGATAGCAAGGCGCGTAGCTATCCATACGTTTGTACATAATAACCGAATCCACATCAGATCACTGAACTGTATTAATACCAAATAAAACAATCGAATTAAATTTTCAATATAAACGATGTAAGATACAAATCCACAAAGAAGTCAAGTTAGCTAACAGCTTGACGCATCACGTAGCCCGTAATACGTACTCACTGCACACATATTGAATCCTAGCCTAATCTCTTCATAAGTTGGGTGTTTTCAGATATTTTAATGTAACTTGGTAGTTTCATTATTTGTACTTTACGTGTGTCGTAGACTGGACAATAAACCGTCCAGTCTCTTTAACCAATCTCGCCATGCAAAATACATTTGTTATTGCGTTCGAATGAGCATTACGTTCTGTTTCGTATTCCGTTTCAGGACTCAAATCAGACTAAACTACTAGGAAGTTTTGGGTTCGACTGTTAAACCAGCGAGATAACAGTAATTTACTTAAGGCATATGCATATCAGTATTCTATTGCAGAAAAGGGACGTAACTGCTGGGCACTTCAAGTCAAACAAATTTTATTCCGCTATGGGTTTTGATATGTTTGGGTCAATCAAGATGTTGGTCTCGTAAACAGCTTTGTAAGCCTGTTTAGGGAGTGTTGTGTAGCCATTGATAACCAAACATGGTTCGAATCCATCTCTAGCTTTTCAAAATTGGAACTGTATTTTAGTATAAAACAGCATGTTGATGCTGAGGATTATCTATCTATCGTGAAAGTACCTGCGTATCGTATTGCACTATGTAAGTTTCGTTGTTCCAATCATAAATTGTCGATTGAAGAAGGCAGAAAACTTAACCAGCCTCGCAATGAGCGGTATTGTTCATTCTGCATTAATCTGGTTGTTGAAACCGAGTTCCATTTTTGTTTAATGTGTCCATTTTATGAGGATCTAAGGAAGAGTATCCTCCCACATTACTACCTTGAGCATCCTTCCTATGATAAATATATTGCTTTGTTATCATCTAGGTGCTCTGCAATTGTAAACTCATTGGCAAAGCATGTCTTCTTGGCCATGAAGAAACGCTGTAAGTTTTTAAAATGCTTAAGTATTGTGATACGGCGCTCCAGTCACATGTATTGCCAGTTTGTATTTTACTATGTGGGCCGGTGGCCCCTATACGGAAATAAACACATTCTCAACTCGAACTGAGATAGATGTGGCACTGAGATAAATGTTGAACTGTATATTGAATGTCTGGGGATCAGGTTTTAGGGAACTGAGATAGATGTGATAGGGTTGGACTGAGATATATGTGACACTGAGGTAGATGTTGAACTGTATATTGAATGTCTGGGGATAAAGTGTTAGATGTGACACTGAGGTAGATGTTGAATTTGTGTATTAAATTTTACGTGTTAGATTTGAACTGAGATAGATATGGCACCGAGGTGTATGTTGGACTGTACATTAAATATCTGGTGATTACGTGTTAGAGTTGAACTGAGATAGATATGACACTGAGGTGTATGTTGAACTGTATATTAAATGTCAGAGGACGACGTGTTACGATAGTTGTAACGCTGAGATAGATAGAAGTGTCTTGGGTGGATGTTGAACTGTATATTAAATGTTAAATGATTTGGGATCACTTTTTGGAGATGAACTTATGATAAGGTTGAGATAATAAACTGTATATTACATGTCCGGCGACCAGATCTAGAGTTTATATTGTTTGAGTTATGAATCATATATGTTGAGTTGTATAGTAATTGATGGGACGGGGGGGGGGGGGGGGGGTGCCTTACA
>JAUELE010256728.1:0-10580 GCA_031471655.1 Diodora aspera | reverse complement strand
CCCGATTTTATCTTGAGATGCTAGGTTCATGGGAAAATGTTTTACTTCTAGAGCTATACCTGTAAACTATCTGTTGTACTTTGTTGCTATGGCCAGTTGTATTACTGGACATAAGAACCCATTGTCAGCAGTTTAATATCAATATTTCTCAATTGTACTGGATCCTTACTAATGAAGTCTTTATAGGTACATGAACGACAGATATATATCTCACAATTAACGGAGATCAATCTTGTGCTGACAATGGCAATAGACATACTCATTGAGAAAATTAACCTGGGTAGATTTCATGCTTTGTGGAACAAGAATTGGACAGAGTTATCGGCCATGGCATCGGAGTCAGTCTTGATATGTACACTTCATTTGATTTTTTTCTTTGATGTTTGCGGTTACTAGATCCTATCTCCTGATTTACTTCATCGGTTAAGTGTGTAGATACATGTGTGATAAAGGAGAAATTAACAGGACAAGGAACAAGAGATTTGACTTTGCGACAAAGACGGAGAACTGAATTAACTAATTTGAATTTTTATTCTTTGAAATACCCTGAAGATATGTAGACAAGTGATAACACGTTTTCAAAACTATGATTATGGTATATAAATTAGATGTGCCACTATCTTTAAAGGCCCTCAGCTTTGCCTCAAGTAAAACACACCATGTCAATTTGAATTTCATTATACATTGAACTGTAAAAAGTGAAAAACACTTGTAATGACATTAAAAGGAGAGTTAAAATCAAAAACTCAAAATATGAATATTAATTGTCCTCCTGTAATTCTTTTGACTTGTCTACATTGGATTAAAAGGTTAACACTTCCTTACATCAGTTAAAATGGTGGCCTGAAGTGTAGATTAGATTTAATTTACCGATGAGAACAGGTGAGGTAGTGTGTACGATTACTATAGAGCTTGTTACAGAAGCGAAACAGGCAGGAAATGTCCTTGCCAGTGTGTTGCAGACTTTATTTCTCTCAACGTGGGTGGTTTCTTGGGTAGGAGCCAAGGTGCAAATGACCCATCAGCATCTAGTTAGGGGTTTAAGACCTCGGGGGGAAAGATTCAGTTCACACTTCTGACTCACAGTGATTTTAATGTATTTTTATAGTGGAAAAGTGAATTTAATAATTAAATTAAAAAAATTATGTGTCTCCTGGGTCACCTATCCCTATCCTTGCAATTTTTAAAGACTGCAAGGTCTTTTTAAGCTAAAAAAAAGGGTAATTCATGTAGATTATTATTGTCTACAAATTCTCAGTTGGTAATGTATAGTTCCTAATCTCTTGAAGGGTTTATTCAATAATGGGGACATATAGGAAGAAAAACAAAGTCCAAAATGTGGTTCTGATTGAATAATAATAATAATAATAACTAGGGTTCAAATTTGAAGTCTCTGTGATCAACGGTTGCTAACAATAACAATAACAATAGATCTTCTTGCCTTTGGCCTTAAGACCTAATAATTAATAAATAATAATAATGCATTTGTAGAGTGCCTACTTTCTATTTATCAGAATGTTCAGTGGCACTATGTACACCTTTCAGTTTGACAGGTAGCTATCAAGTTAGTGGTTTGTCAGATTATCATACAGTCATCAGTACATGTTATAGCATGTCTCAAATCAGTCCTCCCCTTTCAACTTTCTTTCTGCTAGTTTCCTTCAGCCCCCCTCCTCCCTCCCCCATCCAACTTATCAGTGCAACAATCCAGTCTAAGTCTGCTGCAACCCTTCTCCAAACACGGGCTCTAGTTTGTTGTTACAAAGAGGCTTTCAAGGTGAGGTGTTCCTAAACACTGATCACGGGCCACTTGGCTGGGCAGTAGTTCGTTAAAGGTATATGCGAGGGGATTTGTGAGCTGTTACAGGATTGGTGAGATCAATTTGTCAAGAAAGAGTCCTTCAAAATCAATGGTGGTTGTCAAGTCCTGGTGCAATTTGTAAGCCCGGAAAATTGAATGTTTGTTTCCAGGTGTGATTAATTAATGAGACGAGCTGCCAGTGATACTTTTACTATATGTAAAAATATAATCAGGTAGATTTAAAATGTGACCAAGATAACATTGTACGTGATTATGTACTCACTTGCAACTTCATTGCTACCCGGTATTTTAAGCAGTTTTTATTGGTGTGAAACGTCACAAGGAGACCTATTGTCCCCTCAAATCAGGAAGGTTGAATATAAGCGTGAACTATCGCTTCCTTCTGTCACGTTTTCTGCGTTATTAATCTGAATAATATCTGGGGAGAAATTGTTTAAATCTGTTTAAAGAAATTATTTTAAGAGCTGATATTGACAGTTTTACCTGAATATTCATCTTTACCTATTTTTATGGACTGAGTTTGGTTAGGTTTGAGAGCTAAACATTGTCAATATTTCGCCATTTATGCACCCTATTTATAAACCTGTTATGCAAGTCAACTACACAGACTGAGAATTAATGTAAAATGAGAACTCTCGGAGATGCTTTCACTTTGAAACAAAGGGTACCTAGGTATCCCAAATGCTTGTCATACAGGGATAAAAATGATGGTCCCTCTTTTCTGTGCATTTGATTTAGTTTCTTTTCCCCTCAGCATTGATCTTGAATATCATGCTGATATAGCTGAATGATTGCCCCTGTGAAGTAAAATATCAATTCAACTCTGACCTTGTGTCTTGATTGGATTAAGTGTAGAGACCAAAGCTCCTCTATCAATCAACTCATAATTCACCTGTGCAGGTTGTTAGGGGACCAAGTTTTCTCCTCTATCAATCAACTCATAATTCACCTGTGCAGGTTGTTAGGGGACCAAGTTTTTAATTTTTTGGAAGCTTCGAAAATATAAATATTTGCCATTTGTAGGAGGGGCGTGGCGAGTGGTTAGCGCATTGGTCCAGCAATCTGTCATCCTTTGCAGTTGTGATTCTTTCAGCCCGGAGAGACAGGAGCCCCAACGCTCGCATGATGTTGGTGGGACCGTGGTGATGTGACTGAAAGATTACTGAAAACCATGTAAAACCCCAAATCGCTCACTCACTCACTCATTTGTATCAAGCATGAGAATATTTGGGTCCTAGCATGCTCCCAAGTCTTCGTAATATTAAACTAGAGAATAGATAAATGATGATGTGTTTGACTTGCATTATATCATTGGTCAAACCCTTGATTATATATATAGATAGTGAAACAACTGGGGAGAAGATGGGTTATAGATAAGCCATTTTCTTGACATATCAAGTCACCTGTAAAAATGAAAATATAAAATGTGGTGTATGGCATAAACATGAATATTAACCTAAAGGTAACCTGCCTCATGAATATTCGTGAGTGGCCTATGAATCACATGGTCACTGGTTGACTTAATATTATATAGGCTGTTGTTTTGCTATTTTTGACGATTTTTGTTCCACTAGATCAGGGGTCAATAAGGTATGAGGGTCACGCCATTTATTTTACCTATTTTTACAAGCCAAAGAAAAATAAGTTACATAAATGAATGACTAAAAATTCAAATGAATGAACCAGGCCTTTTTAGATTAGCATGATATGATTCAGAACAAAAAAGGAATGTGACAAAGAAACAATACCTTGCTTATACCGTTGATGTATAATGAGTACAAATGTCAAAGGTTATCAACTGCTTATGAACATTTGATGTTTCTGAAGGGCCAAAGTGGTCTGCATGCCATGGTTTGGAGACCCTGATATAGACAAAAAATTGTTGAAGGTCATGTTAGATATAGAAGCACCTTTTCCTTGCCAGAAAGATGTAGACACTCTGTTAGGAGTTCCATATACCCTTAGGGCCTGGGTAGCTCAGTTGGTAGAGCGTCTGCCTCACAACCGCAAGGTCAGGGGTTCGAATCCCGGCTGGGTCACTTTCATACGACTCAAACATTTGGTGCCCTTTGTACCAACCGTAGCCTTATGGTTGAAATATTATCCCCTGCTACGTTAAATGACATTCACTCACTCACTCGCTTCATATACCCTTGAAATAAATCACATTTTAGTGGGTCTCCAGGTTAGATTACTTTATAAAAACCCCTTTTTCGACACAATGCAATTTCTTACATGAGAGTTTGACTATTTTAGTTGTATTATAATTTGTCCATGGCAAATATAATTAAATGATGTCAATTAAATTACTATTGTGTTATAGCATCTACACTGAAGTATTACAATGACCACATTTTATTAAATAAAATCTCCAAAATGTTACAGATACTAAAATTTTCAAATTAGGACAGTTGAGTTGACTGAAATTTCTTCATCCTTTGGAATATATGTATTTGACCAAGGACTGTTTGTTTTCCTGTGACATTAAAGTCTGGAGTTTAAAAATGGTTGTGAAATGTTTCACATGGAATCTGCTTGAATCACTTGTCAAATTTAATCTAGCTTTTCTCTCTTTTGCCCTTGCTGTACGTAAGTGTCAGAGAGTTTTCCATCTCGTCACTGTTCTCATAAACAAACAAGTCAAGCTCCGGCATTGGCCGCTCTTAAACCTCTGTTGATCAATGATTGGGAACATACATTAGACGGAAAACAACAGAACATGGGCCCTGTTTGCAAAGATGATCTCGTGGATACAGAAATCTTTTGTTCTTCTGGTCCTGTCGCAAAGGTTGAGGTGCACGGTGGGTTGCGTGTTGATCTTCGGTCTCGCATAATATAAAGTGTCCACAGAGTGATGCCTCCAGCAAACATCCAGCGCTGTGGCAGCGTATTTGGCCAATCACGATAAATATTTTGCTGTTTAGTTGGTTGAATCGCAGTGTAAACTTTTTCACACATAGCAGTTAAAAACTTTGTATCATTTTGAATTCTTGCAATAATATCGAAATTCTGGTGTTTGATGTCGACAGAACAGGATTTAGCCGATCTTGTAATCTGCACGCTTTGTTTTCCTGGCTGGTTTGATAGGGATCATTCAAATATAATTGGAATAAAATTTTGAGAGGAATGCATTGTCTCATCCGATGTTTTCAAAATTACTACAAGCCTTAAATGCTAAGAATATTTTTTGGAAAATAAATATCTCCTACATTGCTTCATATAAAGAGACTTATCAACTGTTTCTAGTTCAAACATATGACAGTTGTGTAGTCTTGGTTTTATAGTTTAATGTAAAAATTAGTAACTAAAATTTAACTTGCATCATTTAAATTAAAAATATAAATGTTGTGCATTATTTTTATTGCATAAGTACTGATTTTATGAGTTCAGTTTTAAATAATTTTAAAAAACATTATTGCAAAGATAAAATCAATTTTATTGAATTTTCAAAAAATTATCTGTTGCATTTGGTCAGGTAGATTTCTCATAACTGAGCTTAGTTTGAAATATCGGCTGAAGTAGTGATGATTGGAGAGTGAATCTGTGTGCAGGTAATTCTGTCCAGGTAGTGAAAATCTGACATTGATGGTTTGTAATCTGGAGGCAATGCAACAGGCTGGTGTTTATGCTCAGGTGAGCACAGGTTGTGACTGACAAGCACGAGTTGGGGGAACATTACCCCGTGAATCATAGCCCCCTAGATCAGATAACACACCTGTATCAGGTGAGCTAATTAACTTGGGTGACATCATGCCTGGCTCAGGTAAAAAGAACGGAAGTTGATCGTACAGTAATGTTGGTGGTAGAGTGAAGTTGAGAAGAGCGAGACACTGGTGAATCATTTCTTAAAAAAGAAATATGAGACATCAGAAGCAGTGCCCAACAGTCCTCTCTGCTTTTAAATAACCCACATGTAGACAAATTACACGACATCCTTTGACAATACCCACTCAAATTTGTTGAAAGGGGGAAAACCCCAACAGTGCTGTAAAGTAAAAAACTTGCAGAGTCGGCATTTTAAAAGGCTCATGTCCAGGAAAGGGCAAAGTTGTGAAAAAATAAGGTTGACAAAGATTTGAATATGTTCACGTTGAAGTTAAAAGGAAGGGTATTCATAATATACGAGAATCATGGTTTTTATGGGAGGCCTAATGCTTTCTCTCGCTGTACTTTTGAAATATATTAAATTAAATGTTGTAAAGTGTGGCTTAAAATTGAGGAGAGGGGGGGGGAGGGACTCCGTGTCCCCTGCACCACCTATTGGATCCACCTAGGTTAATGGTCATGGGTTCAAATCTCACCTCTTCAGCTTATCATTTTCAGACTGTTATAGCCCTGACATCTCTGTGCCATAAATAGCACCATAGTAATATAGCTGATATTTGATTAATATCATTCAGTTATTGTGTACATCCATATGTTTATATTCATGCGAGTATTTATTCAAATGCAGTTGAGATGTGTTCTGGTGAGGAAAAATGAGTTCACTATGGATGCTGCATTTATTGAAATTACATTTAATGGAAATTAAATTTATTTGAAATTTAATGGAAATTATTTTTCTTGCAGGTATGGTATCATCAACATACTCGCATATCCATCGATAGTGACACAGAGAAGCAACAAACTGAAGATGACCCAAGTGAGTACAAATTACATTTTGATGTCATCCTTGTACAGGACAATTTCCTTCTCATCCTTGTACCCAGTGGGGCTTCAAGGTAGTGACATAGTGTCACTTAGAAAGAATAGGGCCCCAGTAACCCAATGCTTGTCGTACAAGGTGACTAAAATTGGGATCTTTTGCTTTCACTTTGCTTTCACTTCTATTGTATGAACTGTGATTTTCTCTCTGTGTTCACCTTGCATATAATGTATGGTATGGCTACGATTGTGCTCCCACAACGTTAAACATCATCTGAGCTCATCTCAATCTCTTGTGCTTTTAAAGTGCCAACAGAAAGATTTTCATAAGATAATTAACACAAAACAATACACTTTCAAGTGTTGTACCTGTTGCACAAATGGTCAGATTTTGGAGTCAGTTCCATTGTGTACCTTTAATTGCGTATCCTACTGCCTTTTTTAATAATATAAAGCTATATAACTCCAGATTGGGAAAGCCCCATGATGTCAGAGTTATATCAGGAGACACGATCTTTGCCTATTCAAAATGAAATGCGTAGTTTTCCGGTGTGGCCCCGAGGTTGAATGCAGACACCTTTAGTGTGAACAGATAAAAGAAGGCAGAAACTTGATAGCTATATTTTATTTGTTCGACTTTTATGGTGTATGTATAATATATTTGTGCAATAACTTTCAAATATTCTTGTTATGGATTGCTAATGAAACAACAATAAAGACATTATCACCCCTGGTGATCATCACTGGTGTTTTATTTTCTGATGTACACATATTTTTTAGATGGAGGATAATAATTATATGAATTTTTATGAAGCCACTCTTTCTGCTCACTTGAAGTACTGTACAATAGTATTACCAACACAAGCTATGTTACTGACATTAAGAACTTTTGTTTGCACATGAGTTACCAACGAATGTCACGCTTGCAAGATTGTACGTGGTAAAACCTTAAGAGCGTGAATTAACTGATTTTGATATTGTATCTGAAATAGGGGTCTTGACTCTCTACTTAGCAAAGCAAGGTAGATAGTTGATGTGCTTTGATGTGGGCATTTTGAGTAATTGGAGGCACAGATACCATCTAAACTCCCATTTGGGCTAATTGTTGCTATATTATAACATAACAGTGTATGATAACACAACCATCGCAATTTCTTTAATGTATTATGTATTGGAGTCTTTATGATGACAGTCTATTCACATTTGGGATGTTATAAGAGCTTCGATAGGAGTGTATTGTGTTTTGTATGGAAGGTTGGAATGATTTTTGGGTTAGACTATTATTTACAGTTTTTAAATGTATATTTACCTTGTAGAACTCTCAGCTTGTATGGCGACATTTAGAAAGGATAGGGCCCAAGTACATGGGCTGATTTGTATACAGCCTCTCTTCCCCACCCCAACCATGTTGTGTTATAGCTGAAATATTGCCCTGCAATGTAAAACACCATCTCAACTGAACTGTTGGTGGGCATATTGTGAACCATGTTGCACTGTGACTAAATCACTTGTACAATGTAAAACAGTTTATCAATTCAATGAGTGTGTAATGTATTTAGTTTTGAAGTGTGACGCATCAGAGTTTGAAAAGATTTCTTGTTGATCATTGTCTGCTTTATGCAGATCAGAGAGGTCAAGCATGCTCTATGTATGAAAAGTTGAAACAGGTTGCAGAGCTGACTTGAAACAAGTCATATTGCTGATTTTTGTGTACAACTGTTTTCATCAGCTAGATATATTCCTGGACGATATGCAGTTTCCCCAGGAACAAGATGTTGAAGTAGATTGAATACATCCCTGATATCTTAAACTATCTCACCCTCTTGTGAAGCTCGAGTTCAGGAACTGGGCTCTCCGGTCGTCTTTACGTCATTCTTTTTCCTGTCCCCGCTCCATCAACATGGCCACATAAACTGTCGCACATTTCGACCAGATTGACAGTGTATCATGTCAATTTCCCAGTGAAATTGACAAACAGATGTTAGGTGTGGAACTAATGTGAAAAAATAACTGGATATAAATATTTGTAGTGTTCTGTGATCCCAGAGGAATTCCCATTAGATTGTTGATGTCTGTCTGTGAGCCGCCCATTACCACTGACATGGAAGGTGCAAATGACGTGAAATGATTTGCAACAGCCGATCACAGCCTGAGAAAATAAAAGCGAGATTTGTCGATGTGCAATGGATAACATCATTAGTGTGAATATGTCTGTGTAGATAACATGACAAGAAGATAAGATGAAAACAAGTGTTTAAGTTGGTAATGATGTATTTATTAATAATGGATACAATGCTAACTTTCATGTACAGTATCTGAACTATAATATGTCTTGGGGTTGTCTAACAGAACTTCATTTGACTTGAATCCACCCAAGTATATCTTTTTCCACCTGGAGATGAAATCCTGGCACAAATGTAATGTAGGTGACACTGTGGTGATGTAGTTGAAAGATTGATAAAAGCCATGTCAAGGTAAAATCACTTGCTTTGGGTGACACTTTTGTACCTACTGTGGTGATGTAGTTGAAAGACTGATAAAAGCCATGCCAAGGTAAAAATCACTTGCTTTGGGTGACACTTTTGTACCTACTGTGGTGATGTAGTTGAAAGATTGATAAAAGCCATGTCAAGTTAAATATCACTCGTTCTGTCAGCCCAGAGATGGCACTTTGGTACCTGCTTGATGTAGGTGACACTTGTGATGTAGTTGAAATACTGATAAAAGACATGTCAAGTTAAATATCACTCGTTCTGTCAGCCAGGAGATGGCACTTTAGTACCTGCTTGATGTAGATCATACTGTAGTGATGTAGTTGAAATACTGATAAAAGACATGTCAAGTTAAATATCACTCGTTCTGTCAGCCCAGAGATGGCACTTTGGTACCAACGTGATGTAGATCATATTGTAGTGATATAGTTGAAAGATTGGTAAAAGCCATGTCAAGTTTAAAAATCACTCGTTCTGTCAGCCCAGAAATGGCACTTTGGTACCACTGTGATGTAGGTCATATTGTAGTGATATAGTTGAAAGATTGGTAAAAGCCATGGAAAGTTAAATATCACTCGTTCTGTCTTCCCAGAAATGGCACTTTGGTACCAACGTGATGTAGGTCATACTGTGGTGATATAGTTGAAAGATTGATAAAAGCCATGTCAAGTTAAATCACTTTTGATACTGTGGGATCTGGCTGAGAGATGGCTGAAAATGTAGCCCCAACCTAGTAGCAACATAGTAGCAACATAGATGAATAATTACTGAAGCCTCGCTAGATGCAAATCAGTCACTCATGTTCTCTGTTAGAAAAGAATAGTATTTACATAATATAAAAATTATGTTCAGGAGTCACTGTGTGTATGTAATATTGTCAGCGAGTGACAGTCATTTGATGAAAAGCTGATTCATAATTGTGTTAAATATAGAATAGACTCATTTCCTATCGGCCACCAATGAAACTGATTACAGTACTGACATAAATGTCGGTCATCTGGTGGCGTGATGGCTGAAAACAAAATTGTCGCCATTTTATCTTTTTATCTCTTTTCCTTGCTTCCCATAAAGCCGAGGTCATATTTATGATACGCCAGTAGATAAAGGTAGATGCATCTTGACCTAGTACTCCCCTATCGCAGCTTGATTAGGAAACTCAAGTGTTACCTGGCTGCTTACCTGTTGGCTTACCTGTCTGTTGATAATTTGCATTGTGTGTTATGTGTACACAATATGTTTGCCTAGAGTGATAGACGTAAGGAAGCTTCTTCTAAAACTGCTATTTCTGCGTATTCTGTAACTACGTCATCAAGACTAATTCGTTGTATGGTCTTCTTCAACCCTCTTCCTGACAACTGACGATTAATAGGAATTTCAACTTTTTCTGAACTGATTTTGCCAAGAGGGAAAACTTTGATCATCTGAGTGCACTGCATATTTAGATTTTGATAAATGATCTTCAAGTGGTCATAGTAACATGCTTTTTATCCCCACGGCCTATAATGCGGGGGGATATAGTCATGGGTGTTGGTGTCTGTCCATCCGTCCGTGAGCTTTTTCGTTTCCGGGCCAGAACTCTAAAACCACTTGAGGTATTTACACAAAACTTGGTACACAGTTAA
>JAUELE010256717.1:0-10582 GCA_031471655.1 Diodora aspera | reverse complement strand
GGAATTTATACTGATGACATGCCCCCCTGTTCACGGGACAGATTTGGAAAGGAAAAGTACCCAGCTTCAAAGAACTGGAGTTTTTGAGCCTGCTCATTTTGGATGAGGGTACATAGGTTTTATGTTTGGTCATTTCAGCACAACTATCTAATTGTTTTGCTTGGCTGAAATACCTGTTAAATGTTGCAAATCTGAAATTAGAACCTCACAAACTCACAAACCTCACAAAATTCTCGTGGGTATAAGACCAGGGGGCTCAAACACTTCATTTTGCATTAAAAGGGGGGTGGGCTTATAAACCTATTCTGACATATCATGCAATCAAAATCATGCCTGTTTTCTTGAGTTTTGGGTAGCACAGTCAAGCGGGACCATGTTACTTTTACTAACAAACAACATGAAAATGCCTGTACATGTATTGCTATTTTGTTGTTATAATGAGGGAGGACATCTGCCAACTACTGAGAGAGGGTTTGCTTGTATTTGACAACAGCTAGGACCTCAGGCGTGGCAAATCGCTTGACAAATTTTTGTGGGTATTTGCCAGGCTCTTTTGATATCTATGATTTGCAGAAGCATGGAGTTTATCATCCTCAGACATGCCATCATGGTTTATTTACACACTGAAACCAATTACTGCAAATGTATCAAATGTTCGGGAAAGTAGATTCAATGTTCGGGCAAGTATATTTTTGGTCCAACCTGCCCGGTCGGCAAGTACATGTCCTGAGTCTTAACATATAGCACTGGTTTTGCCTGCAACCGTGCGTGTCGGATTAATGAGGGCTGACTGTATACTGTTTTAGTGCTCTAACAGGGCATAGAGACATGTCCTCAGTATCATCATCACCGAGGATATTCTTGACATAATTCACAGAAAAAGTTCAAAATTTCTGCTTCATAGCATAAAAATCCATGAGTACACCAAGATGTGCTCCCCTGCGGTCAAATGTAACTCTAGTTACATCAAGGGCGTGGATCTCAGAGACTCTTGCCGCTGTAGCAAAAGTGAGTAGGAAAGCAGTCTTGTGTGTTAGCGCACGTCTATCAGCTTTCTCAAGTGGTTCATATGGAGGTTTAGTTAAAGACTCCAGAACCAGTTTGAGATCCCATGCCGGAGGTTTAAACTTAGACTTAAAATCTTCTTGTTTAAAACCTCGTAACATGGCGAAAATTTGTGGATTTTTCGTCAACTTCGAATAAGTTGCCACATTCCTCACTGTACCAATAGTTGATACGTGAGAGGCTATAGTCACACTAAGTGCCAGCCTTGTATTTCTTGACATCTATGAGATATACAAGAAAGTCAGCTAATTTCGTAATCTTGATAGTGTCAGAGAAAATTCCCTTTTGTTCACACCATTCCGAGAAAAACTTGTCATTTAACATCATATGCTGATCTCGTAGAGGATCTATGCATGCTGACCATTACCTGGGAGGATCTTGATGAAAAACTCCTGTTTCTCAGGTTTTTGGTGACAGAGTCCACGCGTGAAGATTCCACACTTCCACGCCTGGATGAAACTGTCTTGTGTGTGGATGCACAAAAAGATCTCTTCTTACAGGTAGTGGGATCTGTTCTGGATCTGCTAGTTCTAGAAGATCTGGAAACCATGTCCAATTTGCCACTTTGGAGCAATGAGCACCAACTTGCACCTGTACATTTGGTAATACTGCAGGATCCGGGGAATGAGAGCTGTGCGAGGGTATGCGTATATGTCGGCAACTGGTTGTGGAACCCAATCGCAAAGAGATCTATGTGGGTGTGCCTAGTTGACTGCATAATGTTGAGCATCCACTCCGTGGGGCTGGGCTTCCCCGGGCGGGAAAGTGCATCTGCTATGACATTGGTTGTCACCGGAATGTGTCTGGTTCTCATCCAAAAGCTGAATGGCAAGTTTCAGAAGGGATTGGGATTGAGTCTCGCCCAGTTTGTTGATGTATGCTGCTACAGTCACATTGTCTGTAGCTATCATCAAACTTTGTCCCCTGAGTTTCTGAGCCCACTGGTTGATGGCCAGAACTACAGCTTTGAACTCGAGACAATTGATATGAAATTGTCTTTCCCCGTCGTACCACACCCATGTCGCTGACTCTACACCGAGGTGAGCCCCCACCCCACCATCGATGCATCTGCATGAAGCTGCGGAGTCGGGCTGAAGGGCAGAAAAGAGACTCCGGATAAGACATTGGATGGATTCAGCCACCACTGCATTGCCGGTTTGAGTCTCTTGAGGATATGAACGAAGTGTTTCAGGTTCAGATCCATGAATAGTATCAGATATACTTGCAATTCCCTGAGATGCAACCTGCCCCTGAGCGTTAGGTCCTGAGCCGAGGTCAAAATACCTAGTAGGCTCTTCCAGAAGTAAACGCTCTGTTGACAATGAAGAGCTTTCATCACCCATTCTTTTATCTTGACCCATCTGTCCTGAGGGACAAACACCCTGCAGACTAGGGTGTCGAACTTGCACCCGATGAACTGTAGTTAGTGGGTCGGGTTCAAATCCAACTTCTTCAAATTCAGTTTCCACCCTAGGTGACAAAGAAACTGGTGAACGAAATCGAGGTGGACCCTCAATATACCCTTGTTCTGGTGAAGAAGCAGACAGTCGTCTATGTAAGATTAGAACCTGATCCCCTGGTTGTGCAGAAAGCCTACAATTGGCCTGGTTAACCAATTAAACAGCCACCGGGCAATGGATATTCGGGAAGGAAGAACAGTCCATTCATAGTGACGGCGTGAAACACGAACCTCAGGTATTTGTGGCAACTCGTGTGTTCAACTGTGCGACCGTAAGCATACAAAACTTTGTTGGACGCTCCATAAAATCCTTGTTGAACAGCTTGAGGTTGTGAATCATTCCGAGTTTCGGACTGTTTTTCTTTGGAATGAGGAAAATTGTAGCACGAAACGTCACCAACTCCAGCAAGTTTGCCTCAAGTTAACTTGGTTGCCCAAGTAAAAGCATGATAAATTAGACTTGCGTCTAACGTACACTGCAAACATAAGGGGTTATTAAATATACCAAGGTTGTTTAATAAATCCAAAGTGGGAATGCGTCGACCACACGAAGTAAGAGCACAAGAAAAACGCGTCCGGCTGGTATAGTGTCGACAAGCAAGAAGATGGTGATGTAAGTGGGGAACCCCCTACTATTTTTAGATCTGTGGGACACTCCGTCGAATTTCAGCTACGCTGAGTGCACTAGTATCAAAAGTGGTTAGTATTCTTATGAATTTAGTGAAGTGCCAAAAGAGAACATAAAATCACTACTTCTTGATGTTGTTATAAACTATCACTAAAGCACAAAACTAATTTTGGAAGTGACAATGTGAAGACTTTATGGCCTATATTATCATATAGTGAATGTGAACCTGTACTGTATAAAACAATAATATTAGTCTATAATAATACATGTATCATTCTTAAGCATTTTCCAATAATTCTTTAATTTGATGTAATAAAGATAATGAACATAAGATCTGATGAGATATAGTGTTTGATTTAAGAGTGGGTCAGCTGATCAACATTCTATATTTGTGATGCAGACAGCTGTATTTGAAAAGATATTCACTCTTCCACAAAGCAGCTGAAGCAACTGAACAGTTTCCTTATACATATATGGGTTTACTTTTCTCACACTGAATAGGCAGCAATTCGACCATGAAAATGTACACCATCCAAATTACTTGCATGATTTAGAAACAGAATAACTGCAGTATATGTGCAAAATACAGAGATACATAAATTTTGTTGATATCTCATATGGATATGTAATCTAATGTCATGCTATAATTCATTCAATACTTTTTGTTAACAATTCAGTATACACTGACAAGACTATGAATGGTGAGTTTCAAATAAAATTCTACCAGAATGAAATTTACATTATTATTTTTTACATTCTTAGGGAAGGCGACATTAAACACCTGACAGTTTGGGAAAATAGATGTGTTGTCATGAAAACAAAAATAAACAATAATCTTAATCTACTATGATATTAATATATATGTAGATCTATATATACATAATATCTTACTAAAGAAACACACTCTACTGAATAGTAAATACATTTAATCATAAATTATAATAAATGAGAAATCAAGTTGAAAATGCTATTAAATACACATGGTAGGAATTGTATAAACATCATGAAAGGTTTAAACAGGTTTCTGTTATTATATAAATAAAGGTTAACACAAGGGGTCAAAACAGCTGCTATATATGGACATAACTTCCACATTAAAATATTAAATGTTAATGAATCGATTCAAAACAAATTTTGAGGCACATTTCCACAGGGAGGGGGTGAGGGTCAGAAATATAAATACCAATAAACTATTTACAAAAACTGTGTCAAGTCTCTCAAAAATTGGCCAGCATTTATTTTCTTCTGTCTGTCTCCTTAAAAATTTGAACACAACGTTTATATATTTTTTTTAACTGTCATGTATTATACATGTATATCTGTTCTTCTATTTAAATATTTGTATGAGGTCTCCCAAATCATAAATATACAAAGCTGTGTAAAATCTAAATCTATCATTACCAGCATTTTTATAAAATATGTGTAAAGAAGTAATAAATCTAATTGGATTTTCTTAATCCTGTCACTGACTAAATAGCTCATCTATGGTAATATTATGGTTTCATTATATTTCACTCAGAAATTTGCAAACTCTAAATATTTTGAAACTGTATGTATAAGCACTGGATCCTATTTTATGCTAAGACTTTTTAAATTTTCTCTTTCTCTTGTTGAGTAACATCTTTTCAAAGACACCAAAAGTATCATAAGATTAACATTATAAAAGAATATATCACCAACATTTTAATCTGTAAAAAATCAACTCGGCAACATTTAAATCCAAATAAAAAGATTTGTGCATTTTTACAACAAACCAAGCGAACAGAACAAATACACTTGCAGCAAATTGTGACATCAAACTTACGAAACAATGACAAGAAATACAAAACTTTATATGTATGACAGTTAAAAACACTACCACTGAAAGACATTTAGTCCAAGTGCATAATTCCTTTCCTAAAAATCAATAAGCACTACATTTTCAAAATAGTGTATTGTTGCTTGACACAGCATAAAATAGTCTGTATTAAACACACAAATACCCAGGTAGAACAATCATCATGTGACCACTTATAACACAAGACAGTGGCAAGCATCAAGAACATCTTGTTTTCTCCGTGTGACAATTCAAGAAGGCAAAGAATGTGCTATTGGGGATTGTGTTTCTTGACATCAAGTGTTCCCACCAAGGATTTCCAATACCGCAGCTTCTTACTTGTGGGTTTTGGTTGGTTCGGATTTGGTGTCTTCATGCCATTGCTCCTCAAAATTTCAAGCAATTCAAAGCGGAAAGATGAGATGTCTTGTTTGAGCTCATTGACATCATCTTCGGTGACACCTTCTCCTCGCTGTGGTCCTCGCTGTCGCTGCATAATGTAGCGCTTAATAAGATCTTTCATTACAGCCTGAAAATACAGTAGATATATATTTTCTTTTTAATTCTTTACAAAGTCCAAAATTCTTCTATATAACTCTGCACATCGTTTTAATAAACACTATACTACTCTTTGACTTGAAATATTACAGTTTCCTTGAGTTTTAGATATCCCTGAGGGAGCAAAAAAAGGTACACTATTGATGGTGCCTATGATTATTTGCACTGTACTGTGTATTATCTGTTCAAAACAAGTAAGCAAATCACTGTAACATCCTTGTCCAAATGTCATCATTGATGCAGGCTAAAATATTCTTAAAATAGTCTTAATCATATGTAACCTCTCTCGGTGGCATCTAGAAGCATTCTTGATTTAAAATTTGATTCAATAACAGATTTTGTGCATGGATTACACTTCTTTATTACCAATAAATAGTGCCAATATATAATATTTAAGCTAATAGAGCTTTTCATTCTGAAATACATACAAGTGAACATGACAGATACACCTTTAGTAATCACTGATACACACCTGGTATCGGAGTTCTCTTTCATTCATTTTCTTCATAACTTTCTGTCAAAATAAAGACATATTGAAAACAGTGACAAGCTTCATATTCAGTGTCATTTATATGTATAAATATGGAATCTTTCTCATTCAAAGACAACCAGCTACTTCTCTGCAGTATTCTGTTGATGAAGATCCATGTTTTGACTGATGTGATGTAGCCAAGGAACTCATTAAATAGGGTATGGTATTGATTCAGATCTATTTGGGTATCACAGCATCTTTCAGCTGCACAGCCAGATTTATGGCTCCATTTAATTGGAGAATAGGCTACAAAATGTTGTGCCTGTGTATAAATGTAACAGTGAAAACAAAACCCAGAATATTTGTACCAGCTAGTCTCTCTGCATGTACCAACAAGGACATTATGATCAGTTGGAAAACTTCAGTGGTACATTCCAGTGGTGAAATCAAACCACACAGGAAAAAGATCCCTTGTGTATACTGCCTCATAAACATGGAATGACATTCCCCTCAACGGCAAGTCAGCAGACTCCTTGAACGCTTTCAAGACAAATTTTAAGACTCATCTTTTTAACTGTGTGTACAACATATGATTTAGTATCTGTGGGTGCTTTGAACATACACTTGCATGGAAACTGCACAATATAAATGTTTGAATTACTATTTTAAGCTAAATGAAGGCAACTGTCAGCAGTTTCTGGCAGGATTTTAACCCATGGCCTTCTTAAATAATGTAAAGCTGAGACAACAAAAAAATATATGTATAAAATGATTAAATTGAGTGTAAATGAAAGTATTTTGCATGATATTTCATTATTTTGCAGTTATCGAATGTAACTAAACATCACTTTATTTAAGAAGATTGGGCAGTGGCATCACATAAGGAAGCCCTACTTGAGCTAGGCAAGGGCCTGGGTAGTGAGTTGATTTGAGTTCAAGGGTAGCGCCAGAGTGGAAAAATCGGGGGAAAATATAGCATTTCGTCGGGGAAAATTTCGAAGAAAATGTATGTAATTTATTGTGTTATTTGAAAATGTGTGTATTTGTCGGGGATTTTAGACCCCTTGTTGGAAAACCTCAGCCTCCACGTCAGGGAATTCCTGGCGCCACCCCTGGTTGAGTTGAAATGATGTTTTACGTTGCAAGGGCAATATTTCGGCCATAACGCAACGTGATGTGCAAGGTGCACATCGAGCTAAAAGACAATTTATAAAAGGGATAGAGAGAAAGGAAAGTGAAAGCAAAAGATCCCCATTTTAGTCACCTTGTAGGACAAGCATCGGGTTACTGAGGCCCTATTCTATCTAAGTGACACCGTGTCACTCCCCGAAAGCCCCACGGGGTGGCTGGGAAGTGGATTATCTGCAACTGACCAGTCCCTGTCTATGTTAACCATATCAGCTAGCACCTCACCTTTATGCTTTGCCAACGATTCCTCTTCTGTTTCTTGGAACAAGCACATATTTTGTTCTTAAACCAACAAAGAATGTAATAGAAAGTCTTGGGACTTGGAATGATATTGAAAGGTGCAGGCAGGGTGCCACTGTCTTCAAAGTAGCTGATCCACAGCTTTGACCGAGCAAATTTCCACTCCTCATCTGCCTGGCTCTGAACAAGAAATAATACAGTTTAATATCATGTGATTGTAGAAACAGATGAAACACAATTCAGGGTTCGTACAACCAAAGAATAATGAAATGTAATGTTGTTTCCAGGTGTTTTTGAACACTGCCCAGGTGAAAATTACCAGGAAATGTAATGTTAACTCGGTCAACCACTGAAGTTTAAAATGTCTAACTACAGAAGAGACTTATTGCAGAACATTGGGAAATTAAATAGTGTGGCCAACTGTGCAAAGATGATGAAATTTTCCAGACTTTGTCTTTAAAAACACCCATTTTCCCATGATTTCCAGTATATGGAAATTAAAAGATTTGTCCATTTTTCCAGGTGTTGTAGGTTGTAGGAACACTGAACACTTCATGAGTCTTACAAAGTGACGTTTAGTTTCAATACACCTGTTTAAATTTACATACCTAATTTAGGGACAATTTTATCAAATTAAACTGAAACCTTTTGATCAATTTGATTCATCATCATATCTTGATTAAGGATTGTTTTCAAAATACATTATTTTTTACAAATAGTACTCAAACTATTAAATAACAAACAACCTGAAAAGCAAGATTACACACTCAAACCCATCCTGTTACATGACATACAACATTTATACTCACAAAACAATACCTGAAAGTAATATTGCATTCAAAAATATTATCAGATACAAATATACAATACCATAGTCATTTAGTAACCATGTAGCCTACAGCATTACCGAGATGGCTCCATTATACTTCCTTCAAACTTTTTAAGAACTGTTATTATTAAGTTAATCGTCATAACAATGTTTTTCCTAAGTTTGTCTTGCATTAAACATTGCTAAAACCTTTGAATATTAATGAAGCATTTTTTAAGGTTTGTTTGATGGTATCCAAGATTTACCTTGGTCTGCCTTCTGAAGTGAATGTAATTAGAAGTTAATGAGCAACTCTTAATCTTCAGCACCACATCAGTTAACTATTCAACTCTGCATGGACCACTTGCACAATGCAGTATTCATGCAAGACTCACATTAATGAGTTTTCTATTGATGGTACTTTAAACACATGAGCAATTCTTGTTATTGAGCTTTACTTGCATTAGCAAATGCTTTAAAGACTTCAAGCAAAGCATGGCATAAACATACATGTCCTGTCATTATATGATGTTATATCAGCTGGACAATTCTTAAAATTGCAGCTTTGGACGGATTCAAGCCTGAAATTTTTGGCACTAAAATTAATGCTCATAGAACTAAACATGATTAACTTTCTGCACCTGGAGTCTCTGATTATCTGTACTTACAAATCTAACACTAATGTGCAGCTTTCACAAGTCTACAGTGCGTGGTAAATATATATATATCTTACATAGAGGGGATATAACTTTCAACTATGGTGATTGTCACTATTCTTTGTTTGGATGTGTATAATTGGCCATTGTAAACCTCTATTATCTACTGTGCAAACTTTGGGCTTGTTTAAAATGGCTATATCTCTAGATCTGTCTACAGTGTAGGTGCATATACATGTATATTTGCAACTCTCAGGCGTCTTCTGTGCAAATGGAGGTCATTAACTGCAGTTTCAATATGTTTTAAAGAATGCTAGCATAATAAACAAGACTTCTTTAACTTTCTAATCAATTTGTATGTAAACATAGGCATTCAAAATTTTGTAAATGCATGTAGGCCTTACATGTATTCATTATATATACGGCTGCATCCCAAAAGCTTGTTCACCGGACTGAAAACATTTTAAAACTCAGTTTTGGGGGACCATTATAAAGTAAATATTGATCAAACAGTTCCCATAGATTGTATTAATCAGAGCTTCAGATAACTTTTGAGCTATTGGGTTTCTTGCTCGCCATATTTGTGTATTTAAATTTCTAAGTGGATAATCGGGTATTTGTTTACTCCACTGGATTTGGTCTATTGGGTATTTACTCCCACTGATTCCACTGTATTGGGTATTTCAGACTATTCTTATTGAAAAATTTAACCGGCTTTGTCAAAACCAATGTAGAGCAAAAGAGGCAATTATTATAGAATCCCTTTTAAAAGACTGATGGGGTAATATTTTTAAAAATCAAATAGACTGTTCTCTTGCGTCTGCACAAAAACCGCCACAAAGCATACAAACACATGAAGAATGCAAAACAGGGGTGGCGTTTACGTAGCAGTGAGTTCACTCGAAAGTTATTTTTGAAACTGTTAGTACTACTTCTCGACAGATTTGCTTTTGGTTTGTACGCACTGTGCGGTCGATGTATTGAGTACATTATGCAATGGTTTTCAAACCAATTGGGTTTTGGTAAATTTGACTGGGTTTTTGGACCCTTCTTTTCAATTTTGCTTTTGTTTCTATTGAGTACTTTACGCAAATACGCAGTTTATCTGGAGCTCTGTGTTTCTAGTGAAATGCTTGGCTACACCGTTTGTGTGCTCTTGTCATGATTCATACAAATGAATGAAGCTAAACTTAAAGCAGGGTTTTTCAAATGATCTTTATAAGGACTACTGTCTGCTTTAATCCACTGTCTGCTTTAAGTATATACATGTATACTCATTTTACCAAAAGAATAGTCACTTTAAAAATAATTTTAGGCTTAGCTTGTGGTATTTCAGTCATATGAACAATAAGGCTATTACTAACCTTTGATACAAGATTACAATAAACTTACAATTCTGAGCTGAGTATAACAGAAATTCAAATAATTTTAAACAAGAGCCATCCGTAGATGGCATATCCCCCCGGCACTTACAACTAAGGTATCACCCAAAACTTTTCAAAGTTCAACTTGTCTCCATGGAAACAGACAAAATATAAATTTGAAAAATTTCAAACTGGCAAAAGGCACCAGTTCACCACCTGATTTAACTGTGTACCAAGTTTCATGTAAATATCTCAAGCGGTTTTAGAGTTCTGGCCCGGAAACGAAGGCTACCCTAAAATTTTCAAAGTTCAACTTGTTTCCATGGAA
>JAUELE010256695.1:0-10582 GCA_031471655.1 Diodora aspera | reverse complement strand
GTGGGCAAGACCTTGACAAATCGCGATTAGACCTTTTATTATTGATCGTGTACAGAACCAACCCCGACAAGAATAGGATCCATGACATGTGGTACAGAACTTCGCAATTCCATTCTAAAAGTTTGGAAACAAAGGTTTAAAATGTTCCATGGAGAAACGAAACTTGGTCTTGTTTACCTTGTCCTAAAAGAAGAGTTGTAACGTCACAATGTTTAGATGTATCCGGGCTTCACATCGAGTGAACAACTAACACGTACAGCACCTGTGGCAGCGAGTTGATACGACGTGCCGGAAAATACTGACTGGCTGGTCTTATCACTATTCAAACCATAACATCGGCCTTTATCATGTCTGTCACATGTCTATAACAATGTCTACATCACTGACATCAACATCACAATTGCACACTTTTCTTCCTCAGGGTCGTAGATTCCTCCTTCGGCAACGTTAATTCGTGAATCGTATTGTCTAATGCTGTGGTGTTTTGAACTTCCTTGTATTACAATATGTTTATTTTCAGCTTAATTTAGAGCACACATATAGACCAGCATGACATTATATATGCTCTCACAGTCTTCATAAGACACTTCCGCTTGTAATAACAGCGTTAGATTTCCGAGAATTAAAGTGCACAATTAAGTGCAACCGATGATAAAGTTTTTTTTCCATAAATGTCGAAATCAGGAAGTATTAAACATAATCTGTAATAGCACGAGAACTCGGCTGTAAATTTCACGGAAACGCGTCTCTAGAACCGTATAAATTCCAGGGCGTGCGAGCTGCACGAGGTTATGTTGTCTCCTCCCACGTGAATCACGACCGGTGTCTGTTGCATGTACATTTCACCCTAGCTGTCACTCTCAAAACAATGAGCAAATTACACGCGTAGCGCTTCTCATCCAGTGACCCACTTATTGCGCATGTCAGTCGAGGAGCGATGAATATTCACTTACATTTGTTTGTTACCGTCGTCGCACAAAAGACCTCCGTAACTGAGATGAATTACTGAACACAGTGGTGGAAACGCCGGGCCGCGGAGGTATGAAAACGCCTGTGGCGAGAGTATGTTGATGCGAGCCATATGTAACGCTCCGTAGTTCACCGACAGGCTTTTATGTTCTGTTGCACTATTGTGTGTAAACCGTGTACGATTCTGATACGAGATACGGCCGCTTTATCCATGATATCTGCAAACAATAAACTCGCCTGAAGCTTTTCTCACGAACGGTTCCTCAACAGGGAATAAGTTCATTGTAGGTTTATTGTACGGTGGTTGGAGTGTTGCTCCAATACAAAAGCTAGTTTTGAACCTTTTTCATGTTTTGTAAGGTTAGGTTAAATTGTACGTAAATTGTAAGTTGTACTGACAATTTGTGTTATTGGAGACACAAAAGATGGAAACACCCCGACCGTGTTTCAGCGAGGTGTGAATAAAAAGCATATGCGTGGTTCCGAATGTTATATTTAGAATAAAGATTCAACAATAGTGAGACGAGACCATTACAAGGTCACGTGACAAAGTCTTTATGTGTGCGTGTCTCTGGAACACACGAATATGAATACGTAAGTGAGCTCCTTTTTGTCACATGTATATATACAACGCTAAAGCTGACATACGCACAGACGCATTCATTCACAGGTAAGAGAGTTTAGCTTTACGTCACGCTGGTCCCGGACATCTCGGTGACCAGTACGTGGTTAAATAATCCTGACACACTCTTAACACCCGCAAACTACCTGTATGTATACACTTTCTAATTATCTGTCTAATCTGTCCACGGACGCCTTCTAGATACAGACTGAATACACGTGTTCGGGCAGAGGACAGTGTAGGAAAGGAAACACCATACACTGAAGTCCACACACATATACACACAGACATACATGCATGCATATAGAAAGACAGACAGACATACACACTCGCAGGCACGCACACACATACATAGTTACATAATACATACATTCATGCATACATATACACGGACGCACGCACACACACATACTAGTACATGTACATACATGTAGCCTATATACATACGCACGGACGGACGTATGCACACATTATATACATACATACATACAACGCACACACACAAACTTATATATTATATACATATATACATACATACATACATACGCACGGACGGACGGACGGACGCACACATACATACTGACGCACACATACATACATACATACATACATACTTATTTAAACGCCTGTCTTGATTAAACGCCTACTTTGAATAAACAGGACAGCAAGCCTCTCGAAAGATTTAAACGCCTGCCTTGATCAAACGCCGGAGTAAAAAGACTGATCATGACTAAAATTGATGTGCACACCTAAAAACGTGTTTCAAACACCTCACAATAAAAATAAACGCATTTCTTGATTAAACGCCTGATGAAAAAGCCGAAAATAAGTAACCTGGGCGTTTAAATAAATATATAAGGATTTACGGCGCATACATGCATAAATAATGTATACTTCCGTACATGCACACACATACTCCCGCACAAACGCGTGCATTTACAATACACTACAACATAAATTGGTTTGTACTTGTGAGCAGCAATCGATGTCTTTATCGATCAGTTATTGCCGAAGCAACAGATCGTTTTATCTACCTTGTAGACAAGAGGTCAGGAAAACAGTACAGAGAGACCCCGAGATGAAATTACTCAGTTGTCCGGCCCTCTCCGCCCCGACCTGGATGGCCTTCTTGCATGGGCATGGACACAAGTTATAATTTGTGAATAATGCAGGCGGGATAGGCAGGATGTTTGACCGGGACAATTCGATTGTCAAACATTTCCGCTAGGAAAACGAAACACTACTCAGACTTTACAACCTTGGCGTGAGTCACATCCTGATTCGAGCAATCTTTTCACCTCTATTAATAAGGGTTTCGTTAACACCCGTAACACCCATTTCATTACCCTTGCATATAATACATGCGTATGGATCTCATTTATACATTTAAAAATGCAAATATCCAAATCTTTGCAGCAATTTAGATAATTCGTCCACAAAAAAAATGCAGTTTTCATTACTTTATTTCTCACAGAATAGGAGCTCTTTGTTAAGTGCTGTTTTTATCAAGGAACCGAAACTTGCTTTAATAAGAACTAAACACGTCTAAACCTTGCATGAAATTACCAAAAAATTGAATCCACACTCATGGCGCGGGACTAAATATTATATCTTCCTAAACAAACACAAGTCACAGAGAACTTCAAAACAGGACACGCATTTTTCGAAGTTGTCTTGACCCAGTTACATTTTTTACGAATGACCTTGAGTCGTACGTGAGCGATTTATCTGGAGGCGAGAATCCTTCTGTGTATGTGAAAGAATTCGCTTAAGACATGTCAACTGTCCACCGCAATCTTGAGACCATGTTAAAGAGTGAGTGCGTGGTTGCAAAGTCGACGTTTTACAATCAACTCATTCAACATTTAGCCGTATTTTAAACCTCCCAATTTATGTATAATGAAATGTTATGCATGATATCATCGAAATAAGACAAAGTAATGATAGCCAGATACCTAAACTATGGATAGTCACGCTAGAGCCCAACGATATTACTGGAAAACAGTAGTCAATAATTATATAAAGTACTTGATAGCCACGCTAGAGCCCAACGATATTACTGGAAAACAGTAGTCAATATATAAAGTACTTGATAGTCACGCTAGAGCCCAACGATATTACTGTAAAACAGTAGTCAATATATAAAGTACTTGATAGTCACGCTAGAGCCCAACGACATTACTATAAAACAGTAGTCAATATATAAAGTACTTGTATGGCTTTTATATAGTCTCGTTGTCGATACATATGGACGTACGCATGAAAACACATACATACATACATACATACACACATACATACATGCACACACACACACATCCACACACATACAAACATACTCATAGACATACATACATACATACATACATACATACATACATACATACATACATAGGTTTCACATACATAATGTAGCTCCTGAAGGAGCCGCTCAATAAATCATATTACCAATACCCGTAATAAACCAACAAAGCTTTGAATACGTAGACCAGCTACTGGTGGCTGGTGAATGAATTGCCTTTATTACATCAACTACGACATGACATGCTCTGGGCTGTTGTTTCACAACTGATGTAATCAAGCACAGCCACATTACTTCCTCCCAAACCTCAAAATGAGTCTTGTTTCTCTATGAATGTAGATTAATTTGCTCTTATGGTTCACTCGTTTCTCCACAGTTCGGCCCAACTCGACGGTACACATGTTGTACATCTATATTTAGATGTCCACTCGTTAGTGCTGTTTACATTACAATTCAACAGCTAGAAAACGTCAGTATTTTTCCACCTTAACATGATAGCCCCATCTATACAGGATACAATGCTTCACCCGGATTTAATGCATAAACAGCTCGCAACGTCGGTAACATTTCACGATATAATTTCCTGGATTTGAGTCCGTACTCATAAAACATTTACGACCAACTACACTCGTTTTGTAACTTTCCATTAGCTTGTGTCTCATGACCACGTAACGCTGTACCGTTCGACATTAATATATGTAGCTGACATGGTTTGTATAGAGGTATGTACGACGATAAAGATCCGACCTACCTAAGACTGTTATGTAGCGGCGTCCATTCTTGTGACTCAGCTGAAACAGTGAATCGATCTGGCGAGAAGAGATATTCACGACAGACTGGGTGACCACGCTCAGGTGAATTCACCTAGTCTTACTATACAGCGCAGTCGCGGAGCGGCGCAGCGCCAGTTCGGGCAACTCAACACTGTGGATCGCTTGTTCAGCCAACCTCCACAGATAGTAGTGGTTGTACAAAAGGAAATAGATAATCGTAGAGGCTTTCAAATATCGTTCCAACTGGGGCGAGCGTGTTTGCATAGTTTTCACATGTAGGTCAGGGCTTAGACCAGCGGCAACAGTGTACGTGAATGGTGATTACAACAGAGTTCACACATGCCACTATTACAACAAAACTGCATGCACTATCTATAAATTCTATTTATTTTATCTGGTTTCATTTCTATATTTTACATTTTTTTAGATTAGTTTTCATTTTATTTTTCATTTTAATTAATTTGATTTAATTTTTTACGCTTATTTTTTCATTTCATTTCATTTCATTTTACTGCCTTTAGACTAAATGCACTCTCTGACAAAAAACATTTCTCCCTTTTAGGTATTTTTAGACTAAAATATAGTCTCTGAAGTAAGATTAGTATTTCTAATTTGTTATTAAATTTAAACGATATAAAAATTATATTTGTAATAAAATAAATAAATAAGATCCAAGCGAGTTGGGAGAATATCTAGACTGTGTGCTTGTCTCTATTATAATAAAACTTCAGGGTCTGGATGACAGACTACTATTTTTCAAGTGAGTAAGAATGTCCCCTCGGCCGAATCACCTGTAATTTCAGCTATCCCTAGACTTGCATTTTTTATAATTCTCTGAAGTAAAAACATTACCCGTGTCTTTTCATTCATGTAACCAGATGCCCACTTTACGGAACGGGAAAAAAAGATCTTCATTTTGAAGAAGCAGGAAGACTTCCACAAAATTAAAGCTAAAGAACTAGACTTGATATTAACAGACGTCTAATAGTCTGTCATTCAGACCCTGAAGGCTTCAGTACAATAGAGACAAGTTCAGTCTACATACATTTCCGAGTCTCGATATCAGCTGAAGACGCAGTGTAGATAACTGCTAAGTGTGCAGACTGGATATTCATTATTAGTTTTTTCAGTCTAGTTATTAGCCAAGCACACAGTCTAGATATTTTCCCAGTCTAGATAGCTGTCAAGCACACAGTCTAGGTATTTTCCCCAGTCTAGATAGATGCCAAATGCGCAGTCTATATATTTTCCCCAGTCTAGATAGCTTCTAAATGCGCAGTCTAGATAGCTGCCAAGTGCGCAGTCTATGTTTCCCAGTCTAAATAGCTGCTAAGCACGTAGTCTATATATTTGTCCCTGTCTAGATAGGTGCACCTCCAGGAATACATTCTCTGGGGAATTATTTATTTCATTAAAAATATATATCATTTTAATTCCAGAAATATTAGAAATATTAATCTCACATTTCAGTCTCCATGTTTCCCTTTGTTATGTCAGTAACGAACTCATGAATGGCCACTTAACCTCAATATTGGCGATTTTTCAATTAAGTTGCTAGCAGTAGTTTCATCTATTTAAAAGACTTTTTTATGTCAGTTTGTAATGCTATATGAATCGCAATGAAATATTTAAACTGGTATGAATACCAAATAATACAGACTGATTTTTTATATTAGATACCATCTTTAACATGAAAATAACAAATATCCAGGAATTGGATAAAATGGCCTTTCTTACAAAAACCAAGACTATCAAAAACGTATCTTAAAACCAGATTATGTACAGAGATGACCGAAGCTACCGATCCTGTTTTATCCTAAAATATCCTTGTATGTAAATATAGCCACAACACCTGTCGATGACCCAGCTGGAACATGTCGAGCTCAGCAGGCGAACCATGCACACAATACATTACAATGTAGCAGGACAATGGGTATAAATAAACTAATTAAATTAGCGTATGTTGTTAAATTTATTTTTTGAACAGGAACTATGTTTTTCAGAGTAAAGCACGTTTGTGAAGATTGTTTACCTTATTTTTGCCACAAAGTGCATATGTAAATATATTTTTTAATTCCTTATGTATGTTTAAATGTAGTCTTATGTGTACATTTTAAACACTTTTATAGCATCGCTTACGTGAATGTAGTCTGTCTGACAGACCCTGTAATTGTTTTCTTAAGAGACTTGGCAAGTCTATAAAAATGCGAGTCTAGGGATGGCTACATTCGGCCGAGGAGACACAAGGCTCTCTACAATACATATATACACTATGCAAAATACATAAAAACAACATTTTTTAAATTTCGGAGACTGCAGTCAGTCTAACGTGAATGCTTCAGTAGCTTTCCTTATAAATGCAACAGCACTAGCTTGACAATCTTTTGATCAATTTTGTCAAAAGGAAACAGAACTAACCCCAGATTTAATATGTCATATGACCTTATGATTGACAGTTTAAAACTTAAACTGTAAGGACATTGTGCTCTCTCCTAGAATAATTCTTGAAAGCTATTAGGAGTTGTCGGCAGGTCTTCGTTATTCTCAAGGAGTACAACCAGATTTTCGGAAGCGGAATTTACCGATAGCTACCGAATGAGAGTTCTAAATATAAACATAGATACGCTACCACGAGAAAATGAGTCATGGGCGTATAAATCTCGCATGGCATGCCGGGAGTATGTCACGCACTTCCGAAGTATTGCGCAATTTCTTGTATAAGGGCAACGGGAAAAAATGAGTTTGAATAAACATGACGAAACGCCTAAACATCAATTTCCTTCCGAAATTGTTCACAGTTTTCATGTGACAACCAGTAATTGAATGTCTCTATCCGAACGAATACCTAGGCACATACGATCGATCATGTGTTCTCTTCAGCTATCAGTGTAAGTTTCATTACACATGAAATGATACTGGAAAGAAAATTAAAAAATCTTTTTAAATACTCAAATATCTGTCTTAAGTTAACTGAACCTGAAATAACGTTGGGTATTGAAAAAGAACTTCTTAGGTACTCAAATATATGTCTCGAGTTTTAGTTAATTTTTTGTATGTCTATTTGTTGGCTGAGTGCCCATGGATAATGAGCACATACTTTTATTCACAGAGGCTGAAATATCTTATACAAGTGAAAAGAAACTGAACAATATATTTTTGAGCATCCGGTATGTAAAATACCAATGTATAAAAGCCATTATGTTCATTTATGTGAAGGTTTAAATATGAGGTTTGAAAGCTATTAATGTAATCCATTACACACGCAGTAGGTAAGGAGAGCAAGTCATTCGTACATATTTATATGGAATTACCTTTCGTACACAATTATTGTTAAAATGGTTAACCTAGTAAAAACAAAACTTCTTTTAAGTACACAATAAGTCTAAACATACACCATAAGTTCGACAAAATAAAATACTAGCATTCTATTATTTTCCTGGCCTGACGTACATCTAGGTAAACATGCAGTTTTTGGAGATCCGGTTGGTTTTAAAAAAGGAGGGCTGGACAATTGTGAAAATAAATAATTTGCGGACACTTTTGCAGAAAATAAATAGATCGTAGAGATATATACATTTTATATTTTTCAGATTATAACTATGAAATGTATTATGTAATATTTTGCTACCATTAACTTTAATCTCCCCTCTAAGCAACAGTGTGTATTCCTGTGTGTACATACAAAATCAAACGTACCCTGACTTCTAAAAAAAATTAAAAATAAATAGATTGTCAGCAATTATTTAAGGAAACAGAGATTGTCTCCTGCCATGAGATACACGACTAGCTTGCAAGAGAAAAATCTTCCAACCCTCTCGCCTAATACGAGCATAGGTCACAAACGTTATGTATGTAACGATACTAATAAACATGTTTATGATAGCAAGAAGAAAAATAGAAAGAAGAGGAAAATTAAGATGAAGACGGGAAGGAAGGAAAGAAGAAGGATAACAAATTTATCTGATATTTGCAATGGCACAAAAAGGGAAGGTTTCAGTACAGCACATTTTCTCAACACATCGTATTCACATCTTTGGTAGACATTCCGTAAGAGAAAACTGTACATGTTGAGTTGAGTATTCAGAAGGATTTTCCAAATATAAGATGCTCAGATTACATACCGACATCAGCTCTAAAGATTTGTTATTGAACTTTTATCGGGATAGTTGTCAATGAATTGTCAACTAACAGTCCAATCTTTCAATTCCTTGAATTTGTGTTTTGTTAAACTCAAAGCATCCAATCAAAAATTACGGTGTGCATGTTAGATGGGTATATGTTACATTTTTCTTGCACACCCGTATTTAATATTCTCCATTATTTTACATATAAGATCATATTAATATGGAATCCATCTTAAAATGTCAAATTATTATGATATACCTCTTCTTGCATGTAAAATGCATTGCCCACACCTCATAACTCCCCAAACAAACAAAAAATGTTCTTCGTCTATTTACTCGAAAATGGAAAGATGCGTCCTTTTGATATATACATCCCTTGAAATGTGTTAAACTTCGAGGAAGAGATATTTGTAAAATAAATTACACTTTCTATGTATAAAAGATAAAAGAATAAAATGAAAAATACATAAAATGGTTTGATTATTTTAGCAAAATATGCTAACACATGATTGATGGGTTTAAGAAATCATACTAATGCTTTATTAAGTTGGTCTAAGTTTAACCATTTCACCGATACACACAATTTGTACAAGTAAAAGAATTCTTCGTCTGCAAGACGCACAAAATGGCCGCTAACGTATCTAGGTCATTTTACAGAGAACAGTATGGCGACACCTGTTATGTTTTCCCCTGCGCCGAAGAAAAAGAGTGCATACACACGTTCTTGTTCTGTAGCAGTCAGGTGTACACAGTATTTGGTGCATGATTGAATACAATTGATTTGCGTAACACGTGTAACATTGTACGAAATATTTATCAAATACGAATCTGCGCTTTCGATCAGTTAAAGTTGGATACATGGTCAAACTCAGTGTTGTCGTCAAGGGTAACGAGTTGTGCAAATTCTTCCCTTCTTGTCGAAAGAAATTAACGCCTTTGATGCATAGAAATATGCATGATCATAATTTGTCAGGATTGACAAAATATACAGAAAATTGTGTTCACTGTATGGTCACAGATAACCTTGCATAATCAATAAACTAAAAACATAACAGATGCACAGACAGACATATTTATTCCGTATAATGACACAAGCCCATATTACATACATTAATTGCAGGAATGATAGCAGGCTGTTGTGTTACATTTCGTACAGTAAAGTGTATTGTAATCTATAAATCTGAGGTTGATATACAACAATATTGACTAGAGTGGTACGGTTTGTTATTTGCATTAACGAATTTCAAAAGTCGTATATACGCATTGACATACTTATTGAGGTAGTGTTGTCTTATATCACAGTATTGTTGACATACTAACATTACATGGCACTCATCTTACACAAGTCTTAAGTTATGATGAAGTCAATCAGTACAAAATCTCTCATCGCTGGGAATGTTCTGGTGTCTGCCTACTTCAATACAAAGCTTAAAGTTATTAGATGTAAACTTTGATAAACTAAATTTTAATTTCTCAGGCATGCTAGAACTTAAATAGTGTTCACTAGTAAGCATAGACGTGACTGACTGTATGTAAAACACGTAATGTTTTCTTAAAGAGAAGAATGTGAGGTTTCAGATAATATATCTTCCTGTCTTAGTTTAAATACAAACATGAATATATCAATGTTACCAATGTCCTATTGGATCCATGCAAGGCTCATACCCATGTGATACGAGATATATCTAATGTTTACTCCCCATGTATGTACAAGACAAATATACTGACGTCCAAAAGAAAGTATACCAAGATTTTGAGAGACTATACTGAATAAATTCACAAATGCGTTGGA
>JAUELE010256684.1:0-10583 GCA_031471655.1 Diodora aspera | reverse complement strand
ATGTGTATTTTGGAAAAAAATTAGTATTGTTTCAACAAAGAATAATCCAGTAACGACCTTTTGTCTTATTTTTTTTCAGCTGTTTACGGTTATTTTTGCGGCAGAGGCGTTCTTAAAAATATTCGCCTTGAGTCCTGCTGTGTACTTTAAGGATAACTGGAATCTCTTTGATTGTTTTATTGTTGCTTTGAGTCTCATGGAGGTCATGTTGGACAAGCTGCCTGGCCTGTCAGTGCTGAGGGCCTTTCGATTGGTGAGCATTCGTCATTTATATACTGACGTCCTCAAGAAACTATACCATGACTTTCAGAGACAATTGAATAAAAACAAAAACAGAAGTTGGTAAAGGTTATAATAATCTTTCTTTGTGTCGTTTCTTTTGGAAGTCAGTATATATTCTTATATTTCCTTGTTTACCATCTTTTAAACATGCAATATTTATTAAATGCAATGTTTCAAATGTGCAATATACGCATTCAGGGGGCATTAAAAAACGATACGCTACCAAAGATTTGCATTTAATCAGCTATTATTTGCATAATTAATACTTAAACCTTATAAAGAATTTAAAAGTATAATTTGCTTTCGTAGAACCCGTAAAACAGTCTAGATGCCAAACTTGAATCTAATGGCTGTCTGGATTTTCCTCCAGATCGCAGATGCTCGGCTTTTTCCGGCGTCACGAGACGTTTTGTGACAAAGGCTGTAGATGTAAAGAACGCATTTGGCATTCTGAATGACTGAAAAATCCCTCGTGCTATAAATAGCCAATAGCTCTGAGGACATAGAAATTTGAAAAGATGGCCACTATTAAAGTTGGATACGTGTTCCCAAGCAGGACACATGTTTGGAGCATTTTGTATTAAATAAATAACATATACTGTAGAGCAGACATTATTAAAGTGTTTGCGTCAATAAATAACCTTAATCCTTGAAAATTGAAAAGGTTTCAGTTTGTATTTTTAGACAGACTCCTTACAGGTTACCACAAAGCGATTCCTCGTAGCCTGCGTGAAACATTACTCGCCGCGGCATGGAGATTAATAGATAGTTGGATAAAAAATAATTAGGTTGTGCCGAATACAGACCGGATGTTTTTACACTCTTGCAAACGATCGAGAAAATTGTTGAGAGCATCAGTAAAGTTTTGACGTTGTTGCAGATGATCCACGATCACTTGTTTCGTGCATGGCAAGCTGTTCAAGATACTAATATATACATGTACATTATTCACAATAAGCCATATAAGGTTGAAAGGAGCGATGTACACAACTAGATTGCTCAGACAGTTTGCGAACGCTTTTCTTATTAAATGAGTGCCCTGTGTTTTAATATTATATTTGTATTAGAGAGTAGGCAAAAAAGCATTACACATGCTATATGTTTTATGCATCAATAGTGGTAAGTACTACATATGTCTATGTATATTTATCGTTCCCAAAGTTATTTTGCGAAAAAAAATACGGAATTTGACCACGTATTAAAATTTAAGCTAATATCCAGTGCTTTGTAATAGAGGCGAGTTTTAAGAAGCAACCATTTGATATTAGGGGGTGGGTTGAAAACACAAATCGTAGGGGCGGCATATATTTCAGGGGTAGGCGGGTGATGAGAAACAAGTTATTTTCTTTAAGTGTCCTAATTCAGTTTTTCATCTTCTCCCTCAGCTCCGAGTGTTTAAACTTGCCAAATCCTGGCCAACACTTAACATGCTGATCGCCATTGTGGGGCGCACGATGGGGGCCCTTGGAAACTTGACTATCGTATTGGGCATCGTCGTCTTCATCTTCGCCGTCATGGGACAGCAACTGTTCCGTGAAAACTACCAGCGCTATGAGAATGATTCTGACGTAGGAGGTGGAATGCCAAGATGGAACTTCAACGACTTCCTTCACTCTTTCATGATTGTCTTCCGAGTGCTTTGTGGCGAGTGGATTGAGTCTATGTGGGAGTGTATGCGGGTAGCAGGCTATGCGTGTGTCCCCTTCTTTCTCTTGACAATGGTTATTGGCAACCTGGTGGTAAGTATGCTATATGCACCTCAAGGAATTAGGTTCTTATTTCAGAGCGTGTGCAAAATCAAAGAAAATACATTGTAAATGAACGTTATCCCGTAGTATATGGATATTCCCGTCGTTTCTGTAGGAGTTGAGAAAATGCATTGTACGTCACAGCTAAAACTTGTTAGTTTCATGAAACGGGAAACCAAAGGGAATCCAGACACTTTCTGGTTTCCAATTAGTTTTATGTACACAGAAAATAGCATTACTAGTTTCAGTCTGATTTCTTGCACGGAAACCAGCAAACTGATGCAGGAAACGTTGCTATTGTTCCCCACTAGTGTAATTATAAGTTTTGTGCACTCAGTACAAGCGTTCCAGGAGGAGTTTTATTTGTATCGATTATTGATATTCAAACCGAAAGTAGACTTCTGAATTTGAACACAACGTGACTTTATTCATATATTCCTTAAAGGAACATGATCAGCGATGCAGCTACGCCAATCTAAGTTCAGAGCTGGTCTTTCTGTTGATCTAGTAATAAATTATAATACCGTGCTGTATTTTTTCCGATATTTTTTACGCAAAGATTTCACACTAATTGAGGCGATAAAGAAAAGGTAGTTTCCGTCTTCGTCTAACGCTAAAAATAGATTATGCATTGCATTTGAAGGAATGTAAGCAAATATGGAACTGGCTAAAACGGTTATACCCGATTGGACGAAACGGTCATAATTACACGAATATAGATTACACGGGGATAGATATTTGGTCGAAATAGTGACTCTTTTTGGACACAATGGTGACAACAAAAGATCTATAAATCTATCGATTATTACACTGAATTGTCCATAGATAGCTAATACCTATAAAATGACGACGTCACCAAAATGGGGAACTTATAGAATTAATTCTGGAGTTCGAGTAAGTGAGCTTTTCGGCGAATAAAATGTAGTTAACCGTCCATTATTTTCATTAGGATTTCCCCGTTAATTAATTGATGTATCGATGTTTAGTCAGACCAACTTGAACGGGTTTTTTTAGTTTTTGTTCGGTATTGGAAAGGCAACTATGATCATGTCCCTTTAAGCTACTGGAAAAGCATACCGAATAATCATGTAAAAGTTTTAAATCACGCGAAGAAGACAATATTCAGAGACCAATTCTTGACATTTCAATTTTTTTTTGTTTTGTCGTAGTATCTCAGTCGTTTCTCATTTCAGGTTCTGAATTTGTTTCTTGCCTTGTTGCTGAGTTCGTTCGGTGCAGAGAGCCTTCAAAGATCTGAGACTGACGATGAACCCAATAAACTCGCCGAGGCTATTGACAGGTTCAAAAGGTTTGGGGCGTGGGTCAAGGTCAAGATCATCGTGTGTCTCAAGGTCAAATTGCGGCGAAAGACCAAGCGGCCTGTGATAACTCTGTCACCAACATCATCAAGACCAGAACTGAATGGCAAGGAAGCATTGACCGATGGGCAAACAGTCGTGGGTAATGGCAAAGCCTGTGAACTACTGCAATCACAAGACACCGAACAACTTTCTCCTACAAAAACAGGTTTTACGTAAACGCCCGTCGTTCGACAGGAAGCGTCTTGCTGCTTTTGGCCGCCATGCTCCTTAGCTTGTAAACTGGGTCCTTCACTGTTCTCCGCTTTCTCCTACGTTATTCTATCATACGAAACTTTATTATTGAACAATTTGCTTTCGTCGACTATGGAAAACGTTCATATCCAACAACATCCTTCCATTTGGGAAACCTGTGCTTTAATCTGCTATGGAAAACCGAAGTACAAAAACTATTTTTTTTAACGTATATCTATATCCTTGATAAAAAAAAACCGACGTGCTTTAATTTAATCTACTACAGAAAACGTTTATATCAATCGACGTATCTACAATGGAATCTTTACATTCAAACTTCTGTTCGAAACATCAGAACCATCTTGTAAAGTAAGCTCACTTCTGATAATTTGTTTTGACCGTTAGTGGCCATTCAGCTTCTACCTAATTGTACGTACGTGTACATGTATAATACTCAACTCCTCAGTACACAAGCGAAGTTTAGCATTCAAACGAAGTAGATATAACAAAATCAACACAAAATGCAATTGGCCGCATGATAATTATGCTGAAATAACATTCAGCAAGGTGCTTCGTGTTTGGTCGTGCATTAACAGGTAGGCTATAAGTTACATTCCAAATTAATAGTTGAAATGAAAATACAAAACCTAAAGGGACATTATTATTCCGAACTGAATATTGTTATTACGACCCAATGACAAAGATTATCAAAATTTCGCCCCAGCAATTTTCGTATCTTTATACAAATGTTATTCTAAAGGCCTTTGTGCCTATTTGAATTCTTTCTGCACCATATCACACGCTTTCAGTATTTCCTGTGCTTTGTTGCCTTTATACTGTTGTGGTCTGTCAATCTAGTATAAATCAGAGTTGTCTGCCCTTGCTAACGCTGACTTCGGTCTCCAGCATCACTTTTCATGACGTCATGTGATCAACTAAAACTGACACGTCATTTTGACGATGTGCGAAGACCGTTTCAGATTTTGTTGAAGCGCTTGACGATGATTTAGTTACGTATCAACATTCAATGTCATTTCAAAGATCAAACTTTTCAAATGCTTGTCCAATAGCGTTAACTGATCAGTTTTCCAAGCGTCTACTTTGGATATTTAGTTGTTTACTTTTGCTGGTCAGTTTTAAGCACCTTGAATAGGTCGGATGTCAAATCCAAATAACTTCGAATTAATCACTTAGAAGGCACATACCGATTGGATAACCAAAAGAAGATTTGAATCTCACTGTAGATATACATAACATCCTTCCAATGAAAAAAAAAGTTCACAACAGGACGTTTGTAATATGGGCGTTGCTGGAGATAGAAAGCAGACACACCTGAGCGGAAGTAAGAACAGACAACTCTGCAAGCGAGATTGGTGTTCTGTGTCATGATGACATCATTTGCAACAGAGTTATCTTTCCTTGTTTCTTGACTATGGATCTGAATTTGTTCAAACTGATACCAGGTTGCTATGTATTGAAACCATTTCCCCACGAATTAAATGCTCAATTTAAGAAAACACAACTGCTTCGAAACAGTTTTAGTGTTGATCACAGTTGGCAAGATGGTCTTAAGATGCAAAGCAGACTACAAAAGAAAGTTGTAAGTTACCGAACTGAGTCTGAGAAATTAGTCTGAGAAAGAGGACGAATGCACCAATGCCGAATGTGATAAATTCATTTATCTCCCGTTGGATGGGGGGGGGGGGGTCGGGGGGAATTTCTACGGTTTTAAAAACTATTGCACCACTATAATTTCTTTGCACGTGACACCATCTTATCAGTTCACACGAAATGCTTGCAACAGCCAATTGACTCTTGGCTCACAATTTCACGTCTTTTTATCTCAAGTTCCGTAAGCTCAAAGATGGAACATTTATATTTGATTAGTATAGATTAATAATTGCTGGAAATAGTATCCTCAATGGAAAAGAAATCACTTATTCTTCTCTTTTGTTTGGTACATAAGGACTTAACGGAAATTCTTGGAACGCATCAAAACGCGACTTTACTTTTCAATGTAAATATCCCCAACATATTTCTATGTGTTGCTGCAGCTGATATGTTTGTCTGTCTTATTGTTGTTTATTTTGTGAGTGCGTCTCCACTTCTATTAGTAATTATGTTTCAATGATTTACACACTTGGCTAGGAACGGTTTTTTTCTCTCTCGTAAATTAGACGAATGTGATTAAGCTGCAAATAGTCGGACTTAGAAATTAAGGACGTCACAAACGGAACACGTTCCTTTAAAGTGAAGAGGAAATTATGTACACGAAATCACAATTTTTTCTCAAAAAGAAGGAGATGCTCTTATTTTTAAGAATATACAGGCGAAGTTTATAAAATGATTCCTGAGTATTTCATTATAAACCTTTGAGAATATTTGGAATATCTGAAACACGATTCTTGACAATAGGTACCAATTCAGCTCAGCCAGAGGCCGAATCTAAAACCCTTTCACAGATTCCAACAATTAATAACTGATTCGTTAGTATACTGACGTCAAAAAGAAAGTATACCCAGATTTTGAGGGACTACTGAATAAATTTTAAAATGCGTTGGATATACAAGAGATATCCCTTCAAGACTTGGACGGTTTATCAATGAGATGATGTCAATCGAATTACACTCACCGAAATCCAAGCATTCTTTTGATCAACTATGCCATAAAGACGTAAGGGAAAATAATTGAAATCATTTGGTATACTTTCTTTTGGACGTCAGTATATCTATAAATCAGGAGTGACGCTAGGGATGGCGTCACCCGGTACGGTAACTCATGGTACCACCCCAACTTTCCTCCTTCCCCCTACGCCCCTCCCCCCACCCCCATCCTCAACTCCCTTGCAGAGCGGGTGGAGTGTCGATTTATCAAGGATCAAGAATCAATTGAAATTGCACTTTAAGAGACGGTCACTTTGGTGTCAATCAATCTGAAAGCTTTACCATGTGAGGTACCCTGTAACGCTGTATTGTTATCAATATTGACAACACAGTTGGGACAGGAAGGAATTTGATTCATTTGTATTTTAACTCGGTTTTCGGCAATAGTTGAGCTATAGCATCACAATAAAACCGCAGAAAAGAAGCTGAAGTTGAGTAAGAATCAAACCCAGACTCGATACTCGGTTGACGTAGTATCCACTGCGCTGCTATTCTGAAGGAAGGGGTCACATGGAGATGCATTCACTATTAACATAACAGTATGGTGGATTTACCAGGGGCAGATCAAGGATGTGTCTGAAATGTATACCTGTTTCTGGCAAAATGCTCAAAATCCGGGCAAAAATGCTCATAATCCAGGCAAAAATGCTCAGAATTCGGACAAAAGTTCTCAAAATCCGGAGAAAATAATCAGAATTCGGACACAAATGCTCACAATCCGGACAAAATGCTCAGAATTCGGGGCAAAAATGCCCAAAATATTGACAAAAATGCTCAAAATCCGGGCAAAAATGCTCAGAATCCGGGCAAAATTGCTCAAACTTCTGACACCAGCAGAGTGAGAGTGTGTGTGTTAATTGCGGGGGGAGGGGGAATTTGGAGTGATTTATCGGGCATCTGCCATTCCCCCTCCCCCAAGAGGAGAGTGCCCCTATGCCCTTGAGCATAACATCTTCATTAAAGATATCATTTTCGAGAGAGGTGCAGGTTCATATTTATTGTCCCTCCAAAGTTTGAAAAATCAACATGCAAAATGGTATAATCTTGGCGCGTTTCTCCAGTTTTCATAATATTTTGGGAGCCAATTTGATGCTAATTTAGCAAAAAAAATTAGAAAAGCATCCTGGTGTGTCCCCAGTCCCCCAGCCAACTAAATCAGGGCGTCAGACCAGCTGCAGACTGTTTGTGTATAACCTTCCACACGACAAACAACCAAACCAGAAATATACTTTTACCTTCAATAGGAAGTCTCCGTGACATTTAGCACAGCTCGTGTGTTATAACAAGAACGCCTTGGGTAGAATATAACCAGCAGGCGAGAGCCGAATGATAAAAAGATGGCTGACGATATTAGCCAGCGGATGTTTGATGTTTCGCGTATAATTGGCACTCTGTCTGTCGCGCCACACTAGATTCGCCTTCTTATTAGTTACCGAGTGTCTATCAATCTTTGCTTTTACGTCTCGCTGAACGATGATAGAGGTTACGGGCACGTCCATCTCGATCTGTCCCGATTCGTTTCCGATTGTTGACGCTTCGCCGATATAACGACAACCGAGCTCATTTGCGACAATTTTCAATTTCCGTCAAGAGTTAAGGACATTTTTTCTTCGTAGCTTTATTGAAACTCCGTCTAAATTGCCTTCACTGGTATGTGATTATTTCTCTCACGACATTTCGAGAACCAACGCTCACTTCGCGGGAGAAAATGTTGTCAACCATAATGTCGACCTTTGATTAATGTCATCTGCCGAAAACGGGCGCCGCTGGAACGTACATGACCGGCCTGAGAGCTTAATAAAGGCTTGAGCCGTATTAACTGCAGTGCTGGAAAATAAACTGACGTGTGTGCGTGTGCGTATCTGTGCGCATAATTCAGAGCAGAATAAGTAATTTAATGTTCATTTCATCACACATGACTATAACACTTTCAAATATCTTGTATAGATTCTGAAATTTTCCGAGGGTTTGAATCCGCTGGGGTTTGGTTTCTGCATCCTAGAATTGGGTCCTCCATCAAAAATATATGGATTGAAGAGTGTTCCCCCGTGCAATCGCTATCCCCGGTGCGCCAAATCAGTATATCTGGAGTGTGCACGTTAAACATTAACCTCTCTCTCTCTCTCTAACTGGTGGATACGCGTTGCTGTCACAGGCATTTCAGACAAGACGTTTCGTCCAAGGATGTTTCGGCCATAGACTTGTCGACCATATTATATAGTGATGGACAGACACAAAGGAACGGTATTTGGAAACAATTTTACGTGAAATATCACCTCAGATGTTCCATTTCGATGTCAAAGGGTCATCGGGAGACATGAAGACAAACCAGATACTGAGAGTTCATGTGTTTCATGGCTGATTAAAATATACAAGATGTTCAAAATGCATTGTCAGTAAAACATAATACCTCATATATATATACCTCCGTTCCCTTATTTGTTTCCATCAGTATATATAGATAGTATACACTATATATATAAAAACAGAATATTAAAGCTCAATTAACTTCGTAATTGTTACAATTGGCCAAAACGTGGCACCCGCCGAAACGTCCCACTTCACATTCGCGCGTGGTAAAAAAAAACCTGGTGGAAACATCCCCCTCGGCCCTCTCTCATGGCCGAAACGTCCAACCTTGACACTCTCCCATGGCAAAAACGTCCCACTTGGCACTCTCACATGGCCGAAACGCCCCCATTGGCTTTTTCCCGCGACCGAAATGCCACACTTGACATTTTCCTATTGTCAAAACCACCTGGCCGAAATGTCCTACTCGACTCTTTCCCATGGTGGAAACGTCTAGACGAAACGTCCCACTTGGCACTTTCCCATGGTCAAAACGTCCTAGCTGAAATACCCCACTGGGCACTTTCCCATGGCCACTATGTCCTGGCCGATAAGCCCCATTTGACACTTTCCCATAGCCGAAATACCCCACTTGACACTTTCCCGTTGGCAAAACGTCCTGGCCGAAAAGTCCCACTTGGCACTTTCCCATGACCAAAATGTTCTAACCGAAATGTCCAACTTGGCACTTTCCGGTGGCCAAAGCGTCCCACTAGTGCTTTTCCATGGTCAAAACGTCCCAGCCGAAACGCCCCACTTGACACTTTCCCGTGGTCAAAACGTCCAAGCCAAAACGTCTCACTTGGCACTTTTCCATGGCCAACACGTCCTGGCAGAAATGTCCTATATTCATGCGGACCCAAATGTCTGTTACAGGGTAGCTGAATCTCTCTTCTGCGTTTTATCATTGCGTAATTAGACCCTCAAACCCCCTTTTCTCCTCGCTCGCTCTCTCTCTCTACTTCTCTCTATCCTCATTTCTCTTTATATATATTTCCCTCTCTCCCCTCGCTCTCCCTTATCTCTCTCTCTCTACTTCTCTCTGTCCCTCTACTTCTCCCTCCCTCTCTCTCTCTTTCTTTACGTTTTTTCACACATACAAGTACTTAACTTAAAATAGTTTCCAGACAGTAAGAATACGACAATGGTGTGAATAACATTTTCTTATTTAATCAGCGAGGTCTTCGCCTCTACCAAAACTTGCCAAACCTCATACGTTTATGCTGCCGTTCTCTCACCACTAAAACTCTTGAAACTCGAATGCTCCATAAAGTAATTTCATGGCTGTCCAGAGGCGTCGCTTCATCGTTATTTTGCTGTCAGTTTGGGCAGAATCAGAATATAGATCGCGAGGCGAAGGGAGACTCAATTTTACTTTGGCTTCTTTGATTTCCCAGGGGAGTGATAAGCCCACCTTGAGGGGCAGGAGGAGCAAAGCTAAGGGGGGCCAAAGTGAGGATGTATTACAACGATGTCGTTTAGCGTGGGGATATTAGAGACATTGACGGCGACTTCAGAGACGTTCGGGTCGCCTCTTCATCACAGCGCCGCGGTCAACCAATGACTCAGATGAGGATCTAATGATTTTACTGAAAGTAAATTTCGTTTCGTTCTGAGCCAACTTTTTGTAATCAGTTTTGCAGCGGGGCATCGTGACCTGTAAAACATGGACACACTTAGTACAGCGTTAATGTCACATAACTAACTATTTTCTTTAACAAGATTACACATTTACCTCTACATTTTTCTCTCTGTCTGTCTGTCTGTCTGTAACTAACTTTTTCAAAACTAGATGAAACATTTATCTCTATTTTTTCTCTCTCTCTATCTCTCTCTCATTCTTTGTCTCTCTCACGTAGTACAGTGTTAATGTCAAGTAACTAACTATTTAAAAAAAAACTAGATGACACATTTATCTCTACATTGTTCTCTTTCTCTGTCTCTCTCTCTGTCTCTGTCTGTCTGTCTCTGTCTGTCTGTCTGTCTCT
>JAUELE010256673.1:0-10583 GCA_031471655.1 Diodora aspera | reverse complement strand
GCTGTCAATCAAACCATCGAAAGTGTGCAATAACCAGACATACCACTCGGAAACATATGTAGTAACTTTAACATATTTGGATGTGTCCATATTTGTTTGCCAGTTCCCTGGACTTCAAGACAACAGTGCTCAGCTGCATGTGCATGTGCATGTACCATCGTTTAGGATGTGCACTCTCCAAGAAATAGTTGTAAATTTTGGAAGAAATTACGGTTCAGCCATTTTTCTTTTTTAGCTTCTGAAAAGATACCTTGTTATTTCTCACTATATTTTCAAAATTTCAAACTTTTTTTATGGCTTTTCAAATATGCAGATTGCCTTTATTTACAACTGGAAAACTATCTTGAAGAGGTAAAACATGGTTAGGACTAAACTACCTTTTTCCAAACATTTGTTTTTCATTACATTTGAAACAAATCCCCACAGGTTTCCTCTGAGTAAGAATCTGAGGATGTAATTGTGTTGATTTCAGGAAGTACGAAAGTGAGGGAATCATCTACAGCCACCTGGTGGAGAGGTGCATGCTGGACTTCCTGGAAGGGGTCAACATCTGTTGTCCGGTTCACTCCAGCGTGTCTCCGTCGCATCTACTGGGCAGCGAGGGCCAGAGCACAACCTTCTATGTGGCTCCGGATCTTGTAAGTTTTGCTGCAAGACTTTGGAAAGACAGATTTTGGTCAATGAGATTGGATGTATTGTGAAAAGAGTGTCGACGGCCATGTTGATTGAAGGGTTTACATTTTGAAATCGCAATGATTTTCTTGAAACAGCTCAGTGAATGTTAATATGGATATTTAGAGGCATAGGAAGTCACTCACAGTGTTTGCATAGTGTGATGCATCTCCATTCACTTTTTGTTGCAGGGATTCCGTGACATAAATGACAGCTTGCTGGTGACTGATACTGACCGCCTTGACATTGGACGACCCCTGGGCCGGGGGACGTTTGGACAGGTGTATGCCGGTACCCTGTTCAGAAAGGTAAATACTTGTATCACCATTGGTTCATCAGTACCAGCTGTAGCTCGCAGGTTCCGCCACATCAAAATCATCCATCTCTCCACTGGTGATGCAGACTTTCCTACTGCACTCAACTGGCAAAAGTGGGCATATGGCTGAAAGATTGCTGAGTCCTACTATAAATCCAACCAACAAACCAATCTCAGGTTTATGGATATAAAGTTGCATTTTAACCATGCAACTGGTTGATTTCGACCGGGTGACGTTCAGCGATTTGATTGACTGGTTCCATTGACATGTTCTCCATAATCAGCAAGTTGAAAGAAATCAATGAATCAATTGTAGCATCACTGAGTGAAAGTCGACCAGTTGCATAGTGAGAATGCTCTTAATGCCTGCCACACACAGGAGAAATCTGCTGAGCAAAATTTCATTGCGATTAACCACTCTTGTTGTGATTAGATTGAGTGGGAAATGGTCTCAGCAATAAGTAAAAAAATTGAATTCATGGATTTCATTGATTACAGAAATCTGTTACCGGGGTCATACATGTATGTATACCAGGTCATCTACAAGAAAAAACAAAATTTGGTGGAAATGTAGCAAGCGTGTCAGTATTTGTTTGAAAACTGTTACTTTTTTTCCTGTCACCTTTTTTTCCTACATTCTTTGGAATCTCATCTTTACCATGCTCTTGTTGATCTGCACATGAAGGTACATTAATTCATTATTAATTATATATTTGAAAACACATGACAACCAACAACTGATTGCTCTCAATAATCACCGAGTCTCTGGCTCATTTACTCATCCAACCATCCATTCACTCACAAGACGCACGCTCTCACTCACTGATTGTTTGTAGGGGGAGGAGCCTGGTATCTCCGTGGCAGTGAAGATACTGTTCAGCAGTACACGAGAGAAGAGCCGGTTGAAGAAGCAGGTGAGCAGTAACTGATATCATTTGACGTAAAGGGACGCGATTAAAGTTGCATCATGTTAAAAGCATGTTTTTTTCTATCCTTTGAGTCATTCTACATGACTGAATGTTTTTAACACCAAGATTCATGCAGATTTAGATGATCAGCATGAAGGATTCCCCCGGATGACTAGTGGCTATAAATAGATCTCGCATTGACACACACATGCTGATGATGTCACAACCTAGTTCTGGACCACAATAGCGCATTCGCTACATTGTAGAACATAGTAGTGGCAGAGAACCAGGCTGATGACGTCACCAGATGTGTGCTCGTTTTTGACTAAAGCCCAAAATGTGGAGGGCAGTATGACTTGTGCTCGATAAGGTGTAGTTTATCATCCACAAAAAAAGATACGTCATTGTCATATTGCGAAAGACTCTTGTTATAAAAAGAGCATTTTGAATGCTTTTATGGTTTTCGTTTGTTGTTGAAGATGCAACTTTGATTATGTCCCTTTAATTAGGGAATTATTTTGTCATTTGTATTTGCTGTAAAGTTGCATCTAATTGCAGTAGATTGTGCATCATCAACTCTACTATCATCAATCTTGGTAGTTATGGGTATTGGATGATGCCGAATACAACTCAAGTTTCGCCACCATGGTTGTAATTAGGTAGCTGATTGGTTCTGCATCATTTTTTTCTTCCTCCTGGTAATTTACTCGCTCACTAACTCACCCACTCTCACTCATTCATTCATTCATCCACTCCTGCAAAACACTCGCCCATTTTAAATAACCCTCCTGATCAAAATGTTCTCCATCTGTTCAAAGGCAGAGTAACTACCACCCAGGCCCCTAGGCTGAGCTTTAGTAAGGGCTCCGGCCTGACTGTTGCGGCCTGTCCCCCTCGTTGAATAGAGTCAAGTGATGTTACATTAAATGATGTGTTGTAATATTCCAGATGTTAAAAAAATATATGCAAAAATACTGAAAAATCATAAACAATTCTCATGAGTGTACCCAATAAAACCATTTATACCCCACTTCCGGTCTCGTCGCCATGGTTTCTTTTGTTAAAAGTGTAGGTGTATATCTGGATACACGTACACTTTTGCGATCAAAAGTGTAGGAATATCAGCAAAACTGTAGATGTATCAGATCACAATGCTGAAAAGGGGCTATAGAGTTATAGTAAGCACGCACGCCCTAAACTGAGATAGTAAAACAACCCGTGCATTTGCTGCACGAGCTTCACGAGCCCAATGAGCCCACGAGCCCAATGTGAATGCGTCTCAGTCCCAGAGAGGCCTCTTTGGGTGATACATTCTTGGCAAATATGTAAAATAATTATTATGTGAAATATACTTGTGTGTAATGGTTACAACTCGACCAGAAGCCCACGGAAGCCCACGACCAAAACTGTCGGGATATCAGCCGATACACCTCGGAAAGTGTGGGTATATTTCTCACATGCCTCTTAAATGTACTGGTTCTAAAACTTCAGCAGCCCAGCCTTACTGTGATTTAAATCCATTGTCATATCGATGTTTCATGCATGTTTTGCATGACATGCCTCCAGTAACCTCATTTTTGTCAAGCCATGGCCATTTGTCTATTCACGACTGCTGACAAACTTTTTCAAGGGTTGTCTTCTTCGAAACAGAAGGCATGTCTTCGCGGTCTGATTGAACTTCTTCCAAAGAGTCTTCCGTCGATCTATCACGTGTTTGCGTTGTTTCCGATGTCTATTCGTGGTCATGTACTTTTTGTACGGAACTATTGCTTCTTTCGGTTTGCCAATCACGTCAATCGGCGCCTTAATCGAATAATGTTCTCTTTATATTTTCGTCCGTCATTAAAACTTGGTTAATGGTTAAGGACGCAGTGTGCAGACGACAACGAGACTTCCGGCAAGATTTTACGAACCAACAAACATGCTTGATCGATGGCGTTTTAATCGTATTTAATTTGTGTTGCCATGCTCCGCAATTAAACATCGAAAATGCGGTCTTAAATTTAATTTTGCGGGATATAGGCCGCATAACATGTCAAGTTTTGCGGGAACACGATGAAGATTGCGTGAATAGCGCAATTCTGCGTCCTAGATGCAACTCTGATATTTAACCTCTACCGTCCGGTAAAGATTTCACTCACTATAGATTTCTGATACAGGTTGAAAATCTTTTTTCTCGAAATGCTTGAGACCGGAAGCGTTTCTGATTTTGGAATATTTGTATATTTGTATCCATAAACTAGAACAGCTCGGGGATGGCACCTAAATCTAAATACGATGCCCATTTACATTTCGTATTGTATAGCTTATGAATATCTTCAAGGTAGCTTTATATAGATTCGTAACAATTTTGTACACATACAGCTATTATTTGGAAGGTTGTTTTGGGCTGCGTCATGTCAGACCTGGTTTTTGAATTTTTTGAATTTCGGAGAAAGTGCATGTATACTCAAACTGCATTTTTCGTAATACAGTTGCAAAGAAGATTTGCAATATCCTGTAATGAAAATCCTTTCTTTGTTATTTTTCAGTCAAAATATATGAAATGCATGGGACGTACACGATCAAAGCAGTGCTTGTGACGGACAATCTTCATAATGAAATATACCCTTGATATGAGATAAGTGTATGATGAATTGATTTGTCCCTCCGCGGAAAACATAAGGGCTTAGATATTGAGGAAGCTTTCCGTATGTTTGATGAGCGGGATGAGCTATGTGAAATGAGATGTGGTCACACAAAACGTGAAAAGTTAAACCCGATTGCATAAGACCCTATGCTTTATCAAGCAGAAACGGAATTAAGTAAAGCTGAATACGTGCTCTCGAACGCTAAAAATAGGTCTGGTGATATCTCTGCGAATTACATAGCATAAAGTTTAACTGTACATGCAAATCATACATTGCAAAAGTATATGCCCAATTAAAAAAAAGTCGTATTGCCTTCGTCCCGAAGATGTAAACGGATTTATGTTCGACTTTCAAATAGCCAGCCTCATTCCGAACCTTTTTCTAAGGATTTACCGAAGAAGGTTCCGTCGATTTCCGAATGCTATCCTAATGAGCCTAATGCATTTCTTTGCAAGTGTAACGTTTCCGAAGGCTTGTTAATCATAACGAATATTTGTTTTCTATTAAACGGCATGGGGGTCACAAAATAGATAAGAGGCTGAGGCTGTAAAGCCAACACACGGTATATAGTTTGTGTATTATTCGTGGTACATGTATGTACATAATTGTATGTATATTTAGCATCATAAGTGTTCTTAAAAGAAAACATTAAGTTTGACCACGGATCCAATTTCAGTTCAGGTATGTAACGAGAGGTCTGTTGATTTCCTCACACGGAACCCCGGATAAGATCATGTCATCTGGTTTGCAGTTGATTCTTCGTCCGCTGAGTCCGTCCATGGTAGAAGCGCCAGTAAGCTATCATTATACGCTCGTCTCTCTGATCCCATAAACTGTTATCGACAGATCGCCTACAAGCAGAATAAGTGCAATAAGAGGCCAGATAAGCTGACTAATGGGCCAGTATATTACTGACATAAAACTGCACTCTGATTATGATGGTCGAGGGTTCTGCGATATTGGGCAATATATGTCACTTCAAAAACTGTCTCTTCAAAGCATACCTAATTACTGTGATCGTAGACATTGTCAGTTGTATAGATAACTAAATCGATGAAGATCTCATGCATAAGGATTTGCTTTCAATCATAAAACCACTTAACAGTGTACGATTATTAATGATTGGCTGCAGAAGCGGTCACGTGTTCTGAATGTGACATGGGCTATCTGTTATAGCAAGAGAAGATTTATAATGTTTTGTTTCGTATTCAAACATCTGAAATGTAGTATTCCCTGGAACCACAAAAGGGACGCAGGTCATAGATAACACGTGTTTTGAAGGTCATTTGGACATTGATCCTTGAAAGTGACGCTTCACTACAGCCTTGAAATGTAGGATATATATAACTCCGCCAACGGTCCGTAATATGCACTGGAATCGTTCTTATTCACCATAGTCGTTTTGTATTCAGAACTTTTAATGCTGATTCTTGTCGCTCAGTATTTACAAATAATTATATGTAGACGAAGGCAAGACGAGCATAAGCATATGTAGCACTTGTATTTGACACATAGTGAACTAACTAAAAGTCATTTGTAAATCTAAACAATGGATGTACATGTATACTTGATGAGATGCTTTTCCTGTAAAACCAATATAAGTTAAAGTATGTGAAAGGTAAGACCTAACAAACATACAGTGAATAACATGAAGTAAACTAATGCATTAATGACTAATGTGTTCAGATCAAGTAAATGCTTAATGTCACAGTGTGCAATATTTCAGCTATAGCAGAGTTCAAACAAATGAACATAAAACAAGGCAAATGGACATATTTTTAATCTATCTGTTACACACCATTTCACAGTAAAAGGATATGTACGGGCTACCACATATATTCTTTGCTGGGACATGTTGGCTCGATTGCGTTCTATTCAAAACGTTAAGGGTCAGGTAGTACAAAATGCTTAACTAGATGCGTTGAGCGTGATTCACGTTGATTATCAACAGTTTTATTGAAGGATGGCAACAATCAGAGCACGAAACATGAGAGATTGAGAATAAATGAACGTCAACATTCAAACAGGTCGGGGTAGTCAACGGATGCAAGAGCATCATGCTGAATAAAGATAACCTGAAGTCTGACTGTAGTCGAAGGAATTCTTATTGTCCCAACACATTCTTTCAGAACACTCTTCTAGAAGCGTATAGGCAGAATGTACAGTTGCTATTCGACCATTGATCAACAGTGTCACATAGCAGACATCAAGATGCGAGATGATACCATGTATGAGTAGCACTCTGTGCTTTAAACCTAACTCAGTTTACATGTTTTTCGAAAATCATCTCCCTTTATGAGATTTTCAGTATTCACGCTATAAATGTGTGTCTCTTAATTACAGTTTGAGACTGCGAATCAGATACGTTGGGGGTAAGATAACACCCCACCCCCCCCCCTCGAATAAACTACGGATATTTGTCCCTAATCTCAGTCGTCTTCTGTGAAGGATTTACCTCACTAATAACGCAGTCGTCCTTCGCAGCAAGTAGATACAATCGCCAATATCAATGTGAAATTAATGGAATTTGAAGACTAACATGTTTTAGTTGCATCATCAATTCACTGTACTATGAATCTTTGGCAAGCAGAATGACGTCGCATAGAAACTATATAAAGATGTTCACAGAGGACTGAAGAGAAAACAAGTGTAGGCTTTACAAGACAGGATACGAACCAAATGAAACTTCACCAAAGCAGGAACAACTGACAGCAACAAGAAAACAGGAGTTCGTAAATATTATAATCAGTTTGTGTATCGTTTATTTTGGTCGTCAGTATACTTTATCAAAAAGACATTCATGTCAGTTACTGCCCTCTACTCAGCATACAGACGCGGGTAATGATCAATCAAATCAACTTTTGCTAGTTTATGAAATTCAGAACATCTACACGTTACAGTGGCGGATCCAGAGTCTCCCCCACCCCCCTTTGAAGTTCAAATACGGAACATTGTATAGTAAAAAGTACTCGAACCCCAGATGGGACAGAAATTTTGCATGTTGGACCCCCCCCCCCCCCCCCCTTTCAAAAATCCTGGACCCGCCCCTGTGTTAAATACTGAAAATCATTTTATTCCTCTTGCTTGCAAAGCTAAAACCCACTGCTGATATCGCACCAGACGAAAAACGTACTAAATATATATTTGGTATTCGCTGTCGTGCTGGGTTATGAAGCCAGAAAGTCTGGGGTCATAAAAAAGAAAACATCGATCCGCAAGGAGTCAGCAATTCCACCAATAACTCTGGTGAGTAATGTGACGTGTGCCCTTCGTAAGCTTTATGTGCACCGATCTAAACGAGAAATGCAGAGGCAATGAAGTTAAAATATATGACAGGTGTTAGCAGTAACCCCGAGGACAATAACTCTGCTACGTGCTTACACATATTGCAAAATGGTATAGCTTCCAAAACATAAAACAGGACAAAGGCTTTAATGAAAAGTAGAACTACACCTTCAGGCGGATGAAACGAAAAATGAGGTGAAAGAACGTGCTGTGAGCAAGTGAAGACCATAAGCATGATACGGTTTGGGAAATTAGTGAATTTAATGACTGGGGCGTGTGGAATATTTCGAGAGTGTCTCCAATACACTTGGAAATATTTTCATAAAGAAGAGGGGAACTTAGTTACCAAGATTTGTTCCTGTTCCAGTATTCATTTTGATTATTTTATTCCCAAAAATCTAAATTGACGTTGTACCAGCGAGGTACATTTTCATAATTTTTTTCCCAAATCAGGCAACACTTGGCCCACTTGGTATTCTACCAAATTCTGGCGTGGTGTGCGTTCCTATCGCCGATAAGGTAATACGGTATCCACTGTTGCTATGCTCAGAGTACACGACTGGAACAGGGACGAAATGAGGAAGGTGTCTACCCTCTGGTGCAAATAAATGTCCATGCCCTTTCTTATCAGACGTGCTACTAACATTTCCTTCACTGCCGATAAACCACAATCAGTTTATTTGATCTTCTACGTTGCTCCGACACCTAGTGAATGTATCAAAGTGCAATACACAATTACATACAGGGGACAGTTTTATTTGTACACTACAAACAGCTGTATATTTCTTCAATACTTACAAAATGGTGGAGGGTTGTGGCTGTCGTGGGTGAAATATAAAAGGAGGTTTTTTTATATTTTTATAAAACTTGATATTGCTGATTGTCATTCATGGCGATCTAACTTAAGAGTGATATTTACAACATTTGAGTCATCACAAATAACAAGTTTTATTATTTTCTCCAAGCGCCGACTATTTATTTGTTTTACTCTTTCATTCCTGATTGACTTTTTTCAGCAGGTCTTCAGCGCTAAAGGGCAAAAGAGAGGTTAGCAGGATTCACCCCGGAAAATCGAACACCCAGCTGAACGGAAACAGGCATCATATAAGGCTCAATGGACAAATGAATGTCATGGAGTAAACCCCGGTCATGAAAAAACTCTGAAATATGAAATAACGGTAAAGAGAGGAAGGACCTGAGACACGTGCCTCGAATCAGGGCTATTCCTCTTCCCGCTAACAGATGGACAAATCGGTCAGTCGCCTTATTGCACGTGTCAAATTATAGCAATATCGGACGTGAATCTCTCATATTCAGGGCTAGTCAATAAGCGGGATCCTGATAAAAGCCGGCATCTGGCCTCGGCTGAGACAATGAAATATTAAGAGATCGATCACTCCAGACATTCGATTAATAAAGGCAATTCTTGGCCAGTTCTCAAGCTGACGACTTTGTTCTCCCAATAAGCCTTTTCCATGATCACTGGGTATGAATTTATGACTTTAAATAATAGTCGAGAAATTATTTACCATTCTTTTCACAATGACAAACTTAAGACTAGGCCTACACGTGAATAACACAGACAGAGAGACATTTTTATTCTGTATAAGGCCACAGACCCATAATACATGAATTGTAATAGGAAACCAATAGCATGCGGTTATGGTGCATTTCGTATAGTGCATATCTGAATGCGATATACAGCAATATTGACTAGTATGGTATGGTTCGTAACTTGCATTAGTGCCACAAGTTTGTGAAAAGTCGGTTGTACATAATAATATTCATCGATGTACTGTTGTCTTAAGGCATAATATCGTTGACATACTAACAACACATGGTACTCATCTTCAGCAAGACTTAAGTTCTGATGGAGGTAGTAGGTACAAACTCTTTCATCACGATGGATGTCCTGGTGTCTCCCTACCTCCATACTGTAAAGCCCAAAATTATTACATCTAAACCTTGATAAGATATATTTCAATTTGTCAGGCATGCTAGAACTTAATAAATGTTGTTCAACAGTAAGTAAGATGCTAGACAAGAATGTGCTTATATGTACTCCAGGACAATTTTGGTGTAAACATTATGCCTAAATATCTATAATAGCTGATACTTTCTACTTTGTTGCCCCTAAAGTACCATTGTGAGATTACCCACTTAGATCAAAAACTTTGATTGAACTCTTGGGAGTTCAAATAAATTAAATAAACTATGCAGACCGTCGGAATCAAGACGAGGCAACAATCTGTTGTGGGGGTAGGATTGAGCGAGTGTGTTACTTCATAAAGGAAACGTTCAGGACAGAAGGGAGGTGGATAGGAAGTGAAGTAACAAATCCTCTTCTGTCACTATCTACAACGACCGGGGGAGGATGGATTTTTTTCGGGAATATTACCCTTGGCCGGTAGCTTTACGGCTCCATCATGGCAAGAGAATATCATCAACAATCTCTTCGTCATGGTTTATGATATTGTACAGGAGGTGAAGGTTTGGCTTATCTTTAAGAAACAATTAAAGCAATCACTCAGTGAAAACGGGGGTCAATAAATTACCTCATTTATCCAAAATAGATTTTTTGTTGTTATTGTTTAACGTGACTTTCAGTCAATTATTTCGACGATATCGTAACGATGTTTACAGGGGGCTCTCCTCTCCAGGATACGACAGTGACCCGGGCGGGATGGCGTGGATATTTTTTGTGTGTGTTATTGTTTTAACGTGACTTCCAGTCAATTATTTCCACGATATCGCCACGGTGGTTACAGGGGG
>JAUELE010256662.1:0-10584 GCA_031471655.1 Diodora aspera | reverse complement strand
CGTTAATCCGACATCCTCGTTAATCCGACAGTTTTGTCTGCAACCGCGTGTGTCGGATTAACGAGGGCTGACTGTATATCGTTTATTGCAAATGCTGGACATGCATATTTAATATCTTGAACATCCTGTCATGTACGCAACAAGTGATCGTAGATAATCTACAACAACGTCCAAAATTTACCGATGTTCTCGTTTGTATAAGTGTCAAAACATCCGGTCTGCATTCGGCACAACGTTGTGATGATTGTGTCACTATTTTATCCAACTATTTGGTAATCTGTATGTGACGGTTAACGTTTCACGCAGGCACAGTAGGAGTCACTTAGTGGTGGTACTGTCAGGAGTCTATTCAAAAATACAATATGAATTTGTCTCAATCTGCCAGGATAAAGGGGATACGACGTTTTTTTTAATGACGTAAAGACTTTTATAATATCTAATCTACAGTATAATCATTTATTTAACACAGACGGCTCCAAACATAATGGTCCTGTTTGGGAACACGTATCCAACTTTAAGTAAATCGATTTAAAGTTTATGAGGAAACTTTTTTTTAAAAATCAGGAAAAACGGAGGCCCATCGGGAAATTACCAGACGGGCAAAGTCTCTGTATGCGAACACCTCGGCAACCAATAGATATGAAGATACCAGAAACTATCCCGGATCAGATTTAAAAATGGCGATCTGTGCTTAAACATATATTTCTTTGTTCTGTCATATTTGTGCAATAGCCTTATATTATTTCCTTTTATATTCCATGCCCAAATGTTGTCAATTTGAAGTGATCAGTGCTTTGCAATTTAAACAAGATCCACTCAAATTAGCTAAATACATGTATATAAGACAACTTCGCCTCTACTGCTTGATAATCACAACACTTCCTGGTTGAGGAAACAAAGGCGAGCGATTAGTTTTGTTTATGGTTATGTCTATTACACGTCAATCAGTGACAATGATTGATAGATATAGTGTCCATATACAATCGCATCATTGAGAAGGCCTGTCCGGCGGCGCTTTGAGCGTCGCTTTCTCGATTTTAGTTGTGCCCAGAGGTGTCGTGTGTTGTGTGTGAATTTGGGGATCATCTGGTTCCCGAAGTGAAATTGATCATGGGTTTTGACAGTCTGAAACAATGTTTAGATGAGTGATGCCCGTAAGAGCTGTGGTCATAATCACCTTACACATACCAGTGTGGTTGTAGTGTGGTTCCATTTAGATATACGCACTTATTCATAACCTTAGCCGCGTGCACGCTTTCAACTATAATTCAATCCGGCTCAGTTGTATTGCAATGCTGTAACTGTATTGCAATGCAGTTCAGCTATAATTCAGTGCAGTTCAAACTTAAATTCAGTACAGATCAACCACACTAAAATGGAGTTTCACAAAACAAATTCGGTATTCAACTATAATTCAACAAAGCCTAGCTATAATTCAATGCAGTTCAATTAAATTTTAGTGCAGTTTAGGAATAGCTCCAATTCGATACACTGCAGGTATAAACAAATTCATTGTAGTTCAACTATAATTCAACGTAGTTCTACTATACTTCAACGTAGTTCAGCTATAATTCAATGTAGTTAAGCTATAATTCAATGTAGTTCAGTTATAATTCAGTGCAGCTAAAATGCAATTTAGGGTTAGTTCATTTTTTTCGTTTTCAGAATAGTGCATTTCCTTTATAATGGATTTCACCTCGAATGCACGTGCAATTGCTTTTCCGCGGTTTAAACTCTCTTTGCATAATCTCGCGGTTCCTGGTTCGAATTTCATTGCAATTATCTCATTCTGGGCGACCTCCCTTTACTAAACAAAGCGGGGCGACAGCTTTAGAAACAGTCCAAACTCACAAAGAACATGCAAAAAAATCGAGGATGTTAATACATATTTTCCTGGTGATATGGTATATATTGAACTGGTTGAATGGCAAACTAAATCGGATCTTGGCGACATCTTGCCGAAAATGAAACAAGGTAGTGGTAATGGATGATAAAGTACCAGAAACATATCTTAACATCGACAAATTAAATGTATGAATTTCGGTTGTCATGCAATTGAACCCACATCAACATATCGTCCTGATCTTTCACCCACGTGTTTCCGTAGACAAAGCAATCATCGCCGCTCTTTGTTGCGCTTCAATTTCCCGTTACCAGTTTCGGCGCGTTCAGACAGGTCCCAGCCCAACCAGTCCGTTGTGTTCGGTACACGTGTGCTGGGCACTAAACGCTGTAAGCGATACCGATATATTTCTTTTGTCGCAGGTTTGGATCTCGTCCTCAAGCTTGCCTTCTGAAATGATATATAGCCCTGACCATGCATAATCATAATTAAGCGTGACCTAAAAACTAACAGTAAAATGTCCATCAAAGTCCGGGCAATGTTTGCCAACTAGAGCGTGACCGGATCATGCTGAAAATTGTTAATCTAAACAAAGGATCTCTTTGTATAAAGACTGTCAGTGGCGGATCCGGGGTGGGGTGGGGGGTCCAGGGGATCCCGACCCCCCTCCCCCCTTTGAAAATCGAATATAGCAAATTGCATAGTAAAGAGTCCTCGAACCCCGGATGGGACTGACATTTTGCATGTTGGACCCCCCCCCCCTTCTAAAATCCTGGATCCGCCCTGCAAAGAGTGTTATTTGTATAAGGGGTCACGTCTATATTAGGGGTCAGATATCCCGTGAACTGCGGGGTTATGACAAAATTAGCGTACGTGACATTGGCGTACATTCGACCTTTAAGGAACGATAGTTATGTGAATCTACGTTGGCGTGGTCACCTATAATAATGGTCATCTTGAACTATTAAACCTATTGCTAGAGGTCGGTTTGGTATGTCCTTGTAGGCGGTGATCGAAGGTTCATAGCAGCTGCTGTGGTTAGATTTGTAGATTCAGAACATGGATCATTTCTATGATATGTATGAAGGTGTTGGTGCGCAGATCTTTGTATGTGCGTGCGCGTGTGTATGTGTTTTTATGCGTGGGTGGAGATGTGTGTGATTGATGAAGAGAAAAAGGGAGGAAGAAAGATTAATTTTTGCGGTGGAGAATGTAGATTCAGAACATTGCGAACGCGTGTGTGAGAGAGAGGAGGGAGGGACATGTGGAGAGACAGACAAAGAGAGGGAGAGAGAGTGTGTGGGTGATTTGGGGTTTTGCGTGTTTTTAGGCAATCTTTCAGCCACATCACCGAGCTGAAAGAGAAGTGCCCGAGCGGGACTCGAACCACAATCACCAAGGCTGGCAGCTTGCTGGGCCGACGCGCTAACCACCGCGCCTATTAGAGAGAGTGAGAGAGAGAGAGAGAGAGAATGAGAGAGAGAAGGAGGGAGTGATTGAGAGAGATAGGGAGCTAGACTCAGAACATTGTAAGCGTGTGTGTGTGTGTGTGAGAGAGAGAGAGAGAGAGATAAACTAAACTCATTTCCATCAGTTTCTTCACAACTCTGTGGTTTCTCTGCAGCTGCCACGCTTGCTTTCCAGCATCGACCTGATGCACTGATTTGGACATCATCGTTGGTTCATCGCTACCATCTTGCAAGTTTCACCCCATCAAATCATTCAACTAAATCAATCATCCACACCATGAAGTTTTATCATAACAGAGACAAGCCCACAGGGGTGGGTGTGGCGCCAACAAGCGAAACCAATGGGAAATGCAAACAGAGAGAGAGATTTTCAATTAACAAAAAAATAGTTTTCCAAAAATATATCCTCCTCCCCCGGCCCACCCCGCCTGATATTAGATACTGATTTTCATCAAATCGATGTATTGGAAATGGGAGCAGGCAGAACAAGAATTGACCAAAGACGAATCAACACTATCTATACTGACGATCAAAAGAAAGTATACCGAAAAATTTTTTGGTCATAAACAATTTATCCACAATACTGTTTGAGAACGATCCTGTTGACATTTAATGGTGATTATTGTCTATATCAGAGTTAAGATGTCGTCAAATGCATATACCTTCGAAGTAAATGTTTTCCATCACTTTTTGTTTTTGCCTTGTTCATCATTCCTCAAAACTGATCGGTTTACTTTCTTTTGATCGTCAGTATAGTTGTCTCGGTTGACAAATCTTTTAATAAACGTGTTGTAGCAAGCCCTTCAGTCACATCGGTACGAACCGCATCTCACAAAAGCAATCTATTCTCATTTACACACACCTGTGTTCGCAAGCTCAAACGAGACAGAGACAGGTGTAAGCATCACCGACTACCACCAAAAAACTTGTCACAAAGAACAAAACTAGCCCCAACCTATCTTACCTGAACAGGTAAAAATAAAAACAGCTGGAGAATGGGTAATTGGGGAGGTGCTGTCAAACATCAACGTCAGAAGGTGGCTCAGTATGAACAGATGTACTTCTATTCAAAACAGGTAAGAAAAGAACCCGTATATTCGGAACAAAAGCATCGTGACACGCTGAAGTCTTAAACAAACAAAGAGTCTTATCATACACCTACCTCTGCTATATAAATGAAGAACAGGGCTAAAAATAATCTCAAACTCTTATATGGAGTTTATTAATAGTTGCAAAATCTTGTGTCAACCCTTCTTTAATAGCCTCCTGTTCATTGGAGAAACATGACAAGGTAATCTAGACTTGCACAAGTCCATGGGGAAATTCTTTTTTAAATATTAAAAAATATCATCTACAAATAAAATAAATATTATCTTCTCAGAGACTGCTGTCCTAAGTGTTATCTAGACTTGTTAAATTGTATTGCACAGAGACTGAACGTATGGTAAATATATTGTAGTACAGCCTTGGAGCAAGGCTAATTGTAATCATAGCCTTTGAAGAATATGTTCAAACAATATTGTGTAAGTTACGTTTCTGAATATAAAGAATTAAATTAAAATTTGCTAGTGAAATTGAGGATCCTTTGTGCTGGCATAAGACACACGAAGCATAATATACTGACGTGCAAAAGAAACGATACCACAGGTTTTCAATTATTTTCGCTTACGTCTTTATGTCACTATCAAAAGGATGCCTGCATTTTAGTGAGTGTAATTTGGTTGACATCATGTCGAAAGGATGTCTCTTGCATATTCAGCGTATGTGTCAATCTATTCAGCAGTCTCTTAAAATCTTGGTATCGTTTCTTTTGCACGTCAGTATATAAGATACGTTCCAGTATGTTATGTAGAATTAATATACTGTATGCAGAGAGCTTATATACTGCCGGGCAAAAGAACCAAGATTTTGAGAGACTACTGAATACATTTACAATTGCGTTGGATATGCAAGAGATATCCCTTCAAGATTAGGACGTTTTATCAACGATCCTAGCATCCTTTTGATCAGCTATGACAGAAAGAAATAACCTAAATCATTTGGCATTGTTTCTTTTGCCCGGCAGTATATACTGACATCCACAAGAAAGTATACCAATATTTTGAGAGACTACTGAATAAATTCACAAATGCGTTGGATATACGAGAGATATCCCTTCAAGTCTTGGAAGGTTTATCAATGAGATGATGTCGATCAAATTACACTCACCGAAATCCAAGCATCCTTTTAATCAACTATAAACTGTATCAACTATAAAGTCGTAAGGGAAAATAATTCAAATCAATTAGTATACATTTTTTTGGACGTCAGTATAATTTATGTTAAATCAGAGGCAGGTTATTATTCCTGGGACTATATATCCTTTCCTAGCTGTGCCTGAGGCAGGGCCAAACAGAGATGGTTATGGTAGAGTGAGATGTTCAGTTGTCTATGCCTTGAGTCCGGGTCTTAAAGTTAGCATATTGAAAGACCCATTTGGGCCCTCTGTAAGACCCCATCGGGATAACTCTCAGGTCTCAGGGTCTTTCTAAAGGTCTAAACAGGACTATTCATCTTTTATTGGACCCTCCACTGCGTTATTTGCCATCTTCAGTATGCATGCGAGCCGAAACGTATGACGCATCGGACACCAAAAGGCCACTGTCATCTAGAAGGCGTGTACATTTCTTTGTCAAGTATATCTCATGTATGCACGTACCTGTCCACTGCAAGGTAAGAATGTTTACACTTCCGCTCAGGTCTGTGATTTGATAACGCCCCTAGTTTGCTGTATACTTACACCCCTTTTGATAAAACAAAGTTATTGTATCGAGATATCATTCGTCAACACCATGCGTGAGAGACGCTGGTTGTACAAGCGGTATCACATCTCCATGTCCCCTTAACTGCCAAGTATATTATATAGCTCCCGCTGGGGAACAAGGGGCGATTGTCCCCCAGTATAATACCCCCATACGACGCGAGTATTCGTCTTCAATGACTTTTTATTTGTCCAAATATTAATGTTTTCGTCCCGGAGAGTTCCCAGACGTGTTACAAAAGCTGGTTATCCCGACATATCAAAACTGGCTTTGATGTAGGTATGATTGATGAGCCGATGGTATGTCCAAGGTCATCGCGGAGCTGTGAAATCGGTAAATTCATTCCGCGAAAGTGTCACCGACCTTTCACTCTCTCCCCGATTTTTTCTGAATGGGTTTTCCGTGACTTGAGTTCGTGAGTTCGATGTAATCATTTTGCAATGATCGAGTAAAGTCGGTCACGCTGACTTAACATGACAAATGAAGCGAAACGTCTTTTTCCCCAGGACTTTCTTTGACTGAAGGAATGCAAAGCGAAAGTACCGGGGTAGTGAAGTAGTTTTAGTTAACTTCTTAGGAAATTTCCAAGGGTTATATTTAGATATGAAGGGGGTTTGTCAAAGCCTGGATTAAAGAAGTTGGGTCCGAAGGTTCGACAGCCCGTCAGTGCAATATCCCTTAATCTTAACCCTAACCCCTAAAATATACATGCACTCCAACAATATGTTGGTCTTTCGGACAAATGGGCAAAACGTCCAACATGCACTGCAACAATATGTTGGTTGTCGGACTAATGGTCTATCAGACTAATGGGACTAATGTCGAAAATGCGCTGCAACAATATGTTGGACTTCACACCAATGGGCTGCCAGATAAATGGGAAAAACGTCCAACATGCATTGCAACAATATGTTGGTTGTCGGACTAATTCACTGTTGGACTGATGGGACAAACACGTCTAATTTCGCCTAACAATTTGTTGGCCGTCCGACTAATGGTCTATCAGAGTAACGGGAAAGACGTCGAATATGCACTGCAACACTACTTTGGTCGTTGGACTAATGGACTGTTGGACAAATAGGACTAACGCCCACCATACACTGCAACAATATGTTGGTCTTCAGGCTCTCAGATAAATGGAAAAAAACGTCCAACATGCGCTGCAACAATAATATCTTTCAGTGGCATATAGGGTGTTGCCATTACCAATATGTTGGTTGTCGGACTGATGGCTTGTCGGACAAATGCCAAAAAATGTCGAACATGCACTGCAACAATATGTTGGTTGTCGGACTAATGGTCTATATCAGATTTTTTAAGAAAAAAACCTTGAATATGCACTGCAGCACGTGAATCTTCGTGTCCTGAAAGGCGATTGGCAGTCCTCGGAACAAATTCCGTTATTTTTATCATTGACTCTATAAAATATGTATATTGATTTGTTTTCCAAGAAGTGACCGGGGAGAAAAAGAATATTTAAGAATGTTTTTCGGTCCTTTCACCAGTCTAGAAATCGCTTTATGTAGATTTCATTATTTTACCTGACCTACCTTATCTAATACAACATACAAAGAAATTTCATCCAGTGATCTGAATTATTTCATACTTGGTCCTGTTTCAATTTTCCTTTCAAAAACACTCTTTAACAGCTTACGGATGCAAACAAGATATGAAGACAGACATTCCTAGAGTCATTAAGCAAATGTAGGGAACTGGCGCAAAAAAACAGCGCAACAAAGTAGCTTGGCCATCAGCAATTCAAAACTCCGTCTTCTGTACAGATGAGTTAATCACTGGCTTTCGTTCCAATTATTACTGCGCATGATCAATACCTGGAGTTTCTTAGCACTAGTCAAGGACACTGTATTCTGTGTTGTATTAACATAACAATTACCATACAGAAGCCGTGTATCGGTGTTACATAACTAGAACACAGCCGGAAGGTCATTCTGGAATGTATGAAGGAAATTGTTCCTGTGGAACATTCGTGATTTTGATTTGCTTCTCCAAGGAGGAAATGACCCGAATGTCTGCCTTTAATACATGCTTGTATAAGCGGCTTTGTATGCATCTTTGTGTACGGATGCCTTGAATGTTTGCATAAGGATATTTTGAATTTATGCTTGGATAAGGATATTTTGAATGTATTCTTGGATAAGGATATTTCGAATGTATGCTTGGATAATGATGTCTTGAATGTATGCTTGGATAATGATGTCTTGAATGTATGCTTGGATAATGATGTCTTGAATGTGTGCTTGGATAATGATGTCTTTAATGAGTGGTTGTATAAGTCTTTTGAATGTATGGTTGTGTAAGCATACCTTTAATGTACGACGCCTTGCATGTATGCATGCATACAGATGGCTTAATTATATATCAACATGCCTTGAATGTTACTTGAATAAGGTTGTCTTGACTTTGTTTCAAGATTATCTTGCATGTAAAATACGGTGCCTTGAATGTATGTTTGTATAAATATGCCTTGAATGTATGCTTGCATAAATATGCCTAGAATGTATGCTTGCATAAATATTCCTAGAATATATGCTTGAATAAATATACATTGAATATATGCTTGCATAATGATGCCTTGAATGTATGCTTGTAATACGATGTCATGAATGTACGCTTGTATAAGGGTGACTTGAATGTGTTTTAACGATCCCTTAAATGTCTGCACTTATTTACGATGCCTTGAATGTATTCTTTTATAAGAATGCCTTGAATGTATGCCTGATTTTTTAACTGTATTTTTGTGTAAGTATGACTTTATGGTATGCTTGCCTTAGAATACCTTGAATGTATGCTTGTCTAAGAATGCCGTGAATGCATGCCTGTATTACAACGCCTTGAATATATTCTTCCTTAAAATACATCCTTGAATATATGCTTGTATGCATATGACGGTAAGTACTGATGACCTACTTCCGTATCTGGATCAGTCTGTCCAAACTTGGACAGCGGCATAATATGCGCAAAGCGAACGCAGTTCGTCTTAATGTCTAATAGAGGTAACTGAACACATATCTGAGTTTGAGATGACCCACATAGGCTGACCTCTTGATCTAACAACATCGAAACATCAAAGTCAAGCCGCAGGTCGACTTCGTAACTTTTAAAAGGTCGACTTCGTGCCAGGAGCAGTCTAAAGGAGTTATATTTTATTACAACACTGTGTCAATTAAAATACAATATTTACATTTAGTAAATATTTCCTTTATTCAATACACTAGGTACATCAATTACTTTCATTTTTTCTAAATGTCAATGAAGTTTTTTTGTTATTTTTTTTATCGAAATTCACAGACCCCTGGGTGTGAGCGTTTGTGTTCTAGAAAAATCCCATATGTACTTTTGTATATATATCTACCTACCTGAGATCCAAATTTCAACCCGGCAGGGGACCACACTGAAATAATATCTTACTTACCCAGGTACTTTGTAAATATTTAGGTATAAGATAATCTACGTTACTCACTACAGTAGTAAGACGGTTGGGATAAATCCGGTGTCAACTGGTTTCAGCTGCATCCTGGTCACATGACCAATCACGTGATTATATTCAGATCGTGCCAAGTTTCAGCAGTCAAATATAGTCACTATGTGTATTCTATACTGACGTCTAAAAGATACTATAACAAGACTTGTAGAGACGGCTAAAGAAAAATAAACAAATGTTGACTTTATAAGAGATATTTATTCAAGAGAGTGCTGTTCCAGAACGATGCTAACCAAATGAAACTCAAGAACACAAACAATACACACAAAACTGAATGCCACTGTTGCGTGTGGATTATTCTGCCCCATGACTGTAGAATTATTTTTTCATTAATGAATAAATTTATATTTAAAGCCTTTAGCCAGTCTACAAATCAAGTCTAGCTAGCTTCTATTACACATATGAAACTGCATTGTAGGAGCAGGGCTCTTGAAGGTATACAAATTAAATATAATAACATAATTTAAAATATTTCATAGACTATTGTTTAGTCTACATGTGCATGTACGCATGCGCTGACATATACAGTTTAATGGATGCATTTAGATACCTTAGTATTAAATACATAAGATCAAACACAAATAGATTCTCACGTTTAAAGTTTACAATACTTACTACGCAAAGCAACATAGGCACTTTAGTGACCCGATTTCAAAGTAGGTTAACGTGACTTTGTGCCCTACAGGATTTGAACCCTGAAATATTTATCTTTTGAATTTTTATTCAAAAGTTTTCGAAATTTATCATGCAGCAATTGACGCCCTAGATATGAACGAACTACATGTATGTATCAATGCGAAGCTTCATGCTTACTTAAGTGTTTAGTGAGTGAGTGAGTGAGTGAGTGAAATGGATTTTTACATTGCAGAGGCAATATTTCAGTAATAGCGCGATGTGATGTGCAAGAGGCACATCAGGAAAAGGGACAACACAGGATCGATAGTAAGAAATAGAAAGCAAAAGATCCCC
>JAUELE010256640.1:0-10585 GCA_031471655.1 Diodora aspera | reverse complement strand
CCCGAGCCAGGGAATTAAACCAAGGTGACCTATGAAAGAAAGGAAGGGGGTCCCAACTAAATTTTGTACCTCATGATAAAAAATCCTCACCGAGGCCCTGTATGACTTATGACTGATAGGTTTGGTTTATACATGATTGAAATCAGGTCATATCTGGCAGCTAATGTCCACCGAGATGAAAGTGAGGATGGCTTGGTCTTGATTGCAATTTCCCACTTAAAAACAAATACATTTAGTACATCAAGGTCTTAGAACAGGGTAGGGCAACCTTTTTGCCTCTGTGCAGGACTGGGCATTATTGAGTGGACGGTTGGCCAGATACAAGCAATAAAACTTAAAATATGGGAATTATCTATTCAAATACATTAGATATGCTCATGGAATCTTTCTCGAACGGGTTCTGGCTGATAATACCATGGGTACATTTTGACTAACACAAAACCCCATCCGAGTTCTATTTTGTTTGAGGGACAGTCAATATCCCAGATCCATAACCCAGGCTATAGGTTGCCAACCCCTGGTTTAGATTGTTTCCTTGTGGAGGGTGATATCCAGGCCTCGCGAATGGTTTTTGTCACCCACAGGACATTCGGTCCTGCATAATGGTGGTGTATGTCCTGTCGGCCCAGAGGCAATTTTACCGGATTTGTCTGTTGGTCAGACGTTATTTGCCAAGTTTGTGATCCCTGTCCATGTTTAAATTTGTAAAACCAATGCACTGGTTCAATACTTCTGGATAATGGGGAGTGATTGATTTTGGATTTGATGTGCCTTTTGGCAACCTTACAGCCACATTACCATAGTTTCACTGGCAACATAAATATGTCTTAGTTCGGAAGAGTGATACCTGGGTAGTGTTCATACACTCTCCAAATCTTCCCTACTCCCATAACATGGGCACTAGAAATGTCACAACAATGAAGAGAACAATTCAGTTATCTCCTTCAAGATTCACTTCTCCTGTAGCAGCCCTACTAAAGGGACATAATCCAACAGCACTATACAAAAAACATTCAACAGGCATTTACAGAAAGCGATACAAACAAAATATCCAAAAAGAGGAGAAAAAAGCACTCATGTATGTCAAAGTAAAATTTTCTCGTCTGCATAACTTATATAACAGCCGAGTCCAAAGTCATGTATCAATGAATGAGCTAAAAACAGTCACATGTGTGTATGTAGAACTGAGAATAGTGCAAACTGATGAATAATCAAATAAGACCAAATCCAACATCAGATGCAGGAAATCAGCAATACTAAACAATCGTTAATACAATGATAGTCTCCCTTGATTCCAAACGCACACCTGAAATGCATCTTTCAGTTATCAGCCACCCAGAACCTCTTAATGCCCCAACTGGGATGCTATCATTCATTAATTTGGGATAACTACTCTAGCAGTCAATTATATCAATTTGGATGCAACCAACTTTACTGCATGAGCCACAAAAGTCAGTGTGTGTGAGTGCACCAATGAGTGATCTGCTCTCCGAAACGCAACAGTACATTTAAAAAATATTGCAACATCATTACATCTACAAAAGCAAGCTGAAAATTCAATGTCCAACATTGTATACCCAGTTTTTTCAACTAAAAACAAGTGAAAATGTAAGCGAAAATATGACCAGACAGAGGAATTATATCTAAAATTGTGCTGTGATTTGTGACTAGGTGATTGATAGATTCTGTATTTAACATGAGTTGTAACAATATTTCAGCTATATCACCACAAATGAAGATTCAGGGTCATTACTTGACAAAAGTTTGTTGCTCTCTTTTTCAGTGCAGTTTACCCTCTGTCAGCTTGACGTCAGTCCTCCATTTTCTCGGCTAAATGATGTGACCTCAGCATGAGAGTTGAGTTGAAATGATGTTTTACGTTGCAAGGGCAATATTTCAGCAATAATGCAACGTGATGTACAAGGTGCACCTCGAGCGAAAAGAGTTCATAAAGGGGATCGATAGAAAGAAAAGTGAAAGCAAAAGATCCCCATTTTAGTCGCCGTGTACAACAAGCATTGGGTTACTGAAGTTCTATTTCATCTACGTGACACCATGTCACTGCCTGGAAGCCCCATGGGGTCCTCAGCATGAGAAATTCTCAGAAGAGTGAATGAGTGATTTGAGGTTTTAAATGGTTTTCAGCAATCTTTCATCCACATTCGCAACAGTCTCACCAACATCATGTCGGTGTCAAGACTCCCGTCTCTCCGGGCTGAAAGAGAGGTGCCAAGGCAGGACTCAAACCACAACTGCCAAGTTTGGCAGATTACTGGGCCAACACGCTAACCACTGCGTTATCCCCGTTCCCAAAATCCCCAGAGACAAATGACACATTGGAAAGAAGTACACCCAACCATAACAGAACTGACAAGCAATTGAGTGACTGATATAATTTTAAATGTGGCTATCACTATCAGTGCAATTTCAGCTACCGGTATATCTCCACAGTACCAAGGCTCTGGACTGATCAAAAGCCCTGGATGTAGGCTGATGGGGGTTAACTGTTGTACTGAAATCTTACCCACTGTCCCATCCTGCGCTTCACCAGCATTCACCTACCACACTTTCCCACAAGTATTTCTTTGCCTTTATTGCCTCAGTGGGGCATGGAAAGGTGCTGTGGTTAGAGTGTCAGTCTAGCAATCTGCCAGCCTTGATAGTTGTGGTTTGAGTCCTGCCCATGCACCTCTCTTTCAGCCCGAGAAACAGGAGCCCCGACACCGACATGATATTGGAGAGTCCATGGTGATGTGACTGAAAGATTGCCGAAAACCACGTAAAACCCCAAATCACTCTCACTCACTCATTATTGCCTCAGTAATGTTGCTGCTGGTTCCATTATTACTGATTAGCATGGTAGTAAGGTCTCTACTGTCCACAAGATATAAAACATTTCTTCAGTTATACTTTCAGAGGATGATACACATAAATACACCTCACAACCTCAACTTACTAATACAGAAAGCAAAAGCTATTTGTAAAAGCACAAGTGTTTTAGCATAGATACAAAGTTCCTGGACACCCCTTAACGCGATTTACAACACCAAGATAAAATCAGCTTACAGAGAAACATGACCTCCAAGCCTTTGATTAATAATTATATACCTTTGGTTTTCCTTTGAAAGAGTATCAAATAACATGTTAAACTACTATCAAGCTGACCATTCCACTCTACAGTTTGTTCTTATGAATTAGTATGCAAATTACGCTTAATGGATTGTACTTCAAAACCAAAATGTTGATTATACTGTAAAAGATACATACGATGAAGGGAATACATAAATATTTGTTCAAGTTCAAGTAATGGTACATGAATTAAAATTTGAAATTTTGAAAACAAGACTGAAACTCGCAAGTTGAAAATGTCTTTGTTGAAAAAGCAAAATAATATATTGTTGAATCTTATAAAGTAAACCCCAAAGCTAACAATCATTTCCACCAAACGTGTATAACATTTCGCACATGCAACAAGAAATAATCCACAAAATAGATAATAAATGTCTGTTAAAAATCAAAAACTTGTAGCTGCACACGGACAGTATATTGCTTGAAATTTGCACTTAAAAAATGACTAATTTTTTCTGTCAGAAATATGTTTCTATTCCATACCAAAACTTTGTATTCAAGTCAGTTATCTATCATAAAATCATTTTCACAAAACAGTACAGAGTTCAAAAATGGAATGAGATAATCAGAGATATATTGGACTTAATTAACATGACAATTTTCAGTTGTTTGGTGCCCTCTTCACTATTAATTACTTCTGTACTACTTGTGAATTGAACAATGCAAACAGCCAACGACTTATAAATCTGGACAGTTTCAAGAACCCTCAAAACAGCACATTTTGATTACCTGTGAATGTGTGATGTCCTTTTTCCTGAAAACATCTTGCACAGGAGGTGTCAAAACATGAATAAAGTGGCTGATGTTGGATTTTAACTTCTTTTTTTTAAATTAATCTTTCAGTAGCAGAAACATACATGATCTAAAAGACCAGACTTTAACTTAAGAGATTCTAAACCACCACCATCAAGACCAGTGGACTTCTAAAGTGGTACACTATTACAACTAACTGTCTTCAAAGAAAGGGTGAGACAGATACTTTGATTGACATATTGAAATAGTTTCATACCTGTTCTGAAAGTCCAATCATAATAGCTTAAAAAATAACTGTGTCTGTCATGATTCTAGTGGCATCTATTAAAGTACAGTGCACTATTGTGTTAAATTCATTGTGTATCTGACTAAATCCTGATCATGCTCCAGATATTGCCTTATCAACACTACTTGAATACTCTTCAACAGATCCACAGAAACCATCCTCGAAATCCAGGGCATATGATTCTGCCAACAGCTCCCTCAGATGCCCTGGATTCACTCCTATACCGAGTGACCGTCTCATGGTCCGTGTTTTGACGAATCAGTGAAGCACCTACAGTAAAAGCTTGTGTCCCATCATGTGGTATGTCTCCCCCGACTCTCAGCAAAAAAAAGACACTTCCCTTGGTAAAAAGTTACTTCCCTTGGTAATTCTTCTCGTGCAGTTAATGCAACATTTCATTGGTTGTCTATGTGTAGTAGATGTGGACTTTCCATATTTACAAATGACTATCATGAATATGAGTAGATCCAGGGTATCTGAGGAAGCCATTGGTGGAGTAATATGCCCGGGGATTTCGAGGAACTACAGAAACATCAGTCAGTGAGATTCTCTCCACTGGGACTTAGTAAAGCCCCTGAATGCCAACTCTTAACAGACAGAATTATATCAGTTCACTGGCTCAGTTGGCACAACCAAACTAAATCTCACTGCCTGCCGGGACCTGCATCATCATTTTCTTTGATTTCAGCTTACCGGTATGTGTTTTTTGATTTATAGTGAAGGAGTTGTGATCGACAAGTAATATTACAGCATCAGTCTATTACACATAAAAACCCAACTGCACCCTTGAAAAGGTTTATATATGAAGCTAGAAATAAAATTGTCACAGTATATCTTCATGGCCTAGAACACATTGAAACTCTGGGTCAGTAAATTGCACTAAATATTTCAAAATATGACGGAACACTGACATCGAACATCTCAGTCACATAACCAGCTTATAAAAAGTGCACAGTAGCTGGTATGTACTCACAATTATTACATTATTGTCTTCAACTCATTGTTATACTTGTATGTACATGAAATGATATGACTCTTGGTGTAGCTCCAAGCTCATTTGATTATGATGTCTTCTGAAAAATGTGGTGAAGATGATGCTGGACTGGAGATAAATTTTAAAAGTTCTTCAGGATTGTCTGACTGTTTGACTAGATCATCTTTGAGAACAAGATCTTCAATTTGGACCCTGTGACCTGGTAGTTCCAGCTGTATGATCCCTTCATCTCCCAGATCTTGCTTTAGGCAGACAGTACCAGAAATAGTATGTTTCACAAATGCCGTCTGCTTTGATTGTGATGCTGAATCTGAAGCAGATGCAGGTTCACAGCTTCCAGTTTCTTGATCAGATCTGGATGAACAACTATCAGACGAGGACACACTACTTGGACTGTCTTTGTGCACTGAACTTTCTGGAGATGATGTAGAGCCTGGAGATTCTATTTCTATTTCAAGGTTATTCACACCATCAGACCTTATGAATGCCTGCATTTTCAGGTCATCAATTGAAATAGTCACATTACATTGGTCTTCTCTGGATAAACTATTGATTTTCTGAACCAGATCTTCATCTAAATTTGGTTTCGGATCAGAGGAGTTTGATGACAACCTTTTGCTTTCTGAGTCACGTCCTCGCATCGATGTCTCCTTCTCGTCGGTGTAATTTTCTTGCATTAGTTCCTTCTCCGATTTCTTGGTCAGTCTAAACACATCAAACTTTTGATGCTCTTCATCATCCTTTTCTTTCTTCAGATAGGTGTCACGGAAGGCAGACATTTGTTCACCGTGTTCTGAAAACACACTCCAAGGAGGAGGTAGATGTGCATGATATATAAAGTGTTCATTCTGTGGTCTGAATGAAGGATATAAGCTGCCTGGATACATTGCTGGATGGGCAGTATGAAATCGTGCAGGATTGTAAGAAGCAGCCCCGTGATGAGGAAACTGACCAATTGGAAAGCTTGGCAAACTGGAACGATCTGGATGTGGTGGTGGATAAAATGGTGGACTCATGATGGGAGATGAACCGAACGAACGTGGTCTAATACCAGAATTATAGCCAAAATGAGGAGGAAAACCTGACTGACCAGGCACACTGTAACGACACGCTCGAGATAAACCCATAGTAGCTGGTGAAACTTGTGGAATATTACCTCCTGGAAATGCATATGGATTTGGTATAGCAGGATGAGGCATCATTGGCCTAGAAGACATGGTTCTATATTGTTCTGCATCAAAATGTCTTAGCTGGTCTGAAGTTCTAGGATTTATTTGATCCTTAGGCAAATGTGACAGTGAACTGTTCTGCATATGTTGAAGACTGTTCAAATGTGCTTCATAAGGATTAGTTGACAAATGTCTCACCAGTTCTGAATGACCCTGATTGGAAGATGATGTTGCTACTGCTTCACAAGACATGGGTCTTGCATCTCCTTGAAGTGACCTTGGTCTCTCAACAGAATGGGATCTGACAGAATCTCTAGAGTAAGACCTCATGTTGTCTGGTGACCTGTGCCTCAAACCACCTGGCTGAAAACCTCCAAGATGATCTACAGACTGCGGATGTCCCGGAATATCAGCACCAGGAGATTGAACTGGCGTTCCTGGCAGATTTGGACCCATTGAATTCAATGGTGGACTAGCAGCATGAACATGGCAGGATGAGACTTCATCTGGAGAGTTAATTGGTGATCTGATCAGGCCGTCTTCAGGCGACACACACATAACAGGAGGTGATACTGGCTGAAGAGAAGGTTGCATGGGTACTGATCGAACAGATCCATCAAGGTAACCGCCACTGTGGCTGTCATGACGGATTCTTGGAACCTTCTTCCTCAAATACAAACATTTGCGATAAACGCACGACTGTTTCAACACATCCCTCCGAACGCAGTAACGACATTTTAAACAGTTCTCTTTCACTTGGCATGGGCCACACTGTCCACACTTTCGTCTTCGCTTGAGGCGGAACTTTCCACTGCCATCTTGGTACTCGTGATATTCTGAAAAGTCCCCACTTTGATTTGGACTCAAAAGTTCACCATCTTCATAATCAGTATTGTCATTAAGCTGGACAACAAACTCTTCATCTTCTGTTTCTATCTTCACAGGCAGGTGACATTGGTCCGCCATTGGTGTCTTTCAGTGTCTGAAAGTAAACAATTTGTTCATTAACAGAGTTCATTCTTGAGTGGGCTTCAATTAATTTACTCAAAATCTATCAGAGATAATCTTAATCTAATCGTAAACTTGGATGGGCCCCCTATATGAGCAGTTCAAATATAGCATCAGTTTTCATCAAGGTTGAAGCACTGATATTAGGGATCCTGGGCTCATCATTTTCTGGCAATGCCCCAAGAATTTTTCAAATGGCCCACCTTTTTGAGTTTTACATGATCTAATGAAGAAACACAGACCATTGGCCCATTTTGTGGGCCAATCACTTTCGAATCCAGGTTGGTCCCTTCATTAATGTTTCAGTTTTGAAGATGCAATGTAATAAGTAGGGCTGCAACGGTTCACCATGGTGCACCGAGAACCGTGATACTTTTCCCTGTATCGCGATTCGGTTCACGATGACGTTTTGGTTCGGTTCAAATTTTTTTTAGCTGCAAGTAGAACCTTTACTAGTTACCGCCCCTTCCATTATTAAGGGCGAGTAACTCTCACTTGTGACTTCCATTTTGAAGACGCTCTTTTGTATTCGATCTAGGATAGTCGACCAATTCATACTTATACATAATGGCGTCGCAAGATGATATATTATGATCCACCGCAGAAGTTTTGTTCCCCTGTGTGCAAGCATGTTGGAATTAGGCCAGGTACAATGGAAAAAACGACCAGTCATCTCCATGCTGAATTTTAATTTTTAAAAAACTTTTTATACTTTTGCGGATATATTATTTACACTTTGTTCAGTGTATCTAACCTGTTAGCTTTGCTCATGTTACTTTTACTTTTGTCAAAGTATTTGATCGCTCGCCTTTGATGATATCATTATGCTTTAGCTTGTTCAAGTTATTTGACCTCACATCTGTGTTATTTTTACTTGGGTCAATGAATTTGACACTGACTTTGGTGTTATTTGTAAAACTTAGTCCAGATATGACTTGTAATTGTCATTTTCATGTCATTTCTGTCGCATTGATTGATTTATGACTACTGTTATCAGTATTTTTCAATAAAAGTAGATATTTCATTTATTCTTCCGTCTTGTACTGTATTGATCGAAATGAACCGAACCGTGAGGTTAATACCGTGATACGTATCGAACCGAAGAGTTAGTGTATCGTTGCAGCCCTAATATTCACAGAATCACGTTAAAAGTACGGACTAGAAATGTATTCAAGTAAAATGAAAGTTGAAATGTCTTACACTGCAATGGCAATATTTCAGCCATAATACAATGTGAAGTGCAAGTGGACCAAGTTAAAAGTTAGAAAGAAATGTGAAAGCAAAATATCCCCATTTTAGTTGCCTTATATGACAAGCATTAGGTTACTGGGACCCTATTCACACCCCGTCACGTACTCCCCAGAAGCCTTCGTCCAAGCTTCTGATATAAATTACGACCCAAAGATACTTTTTTGAATGGAATGGTTCTTTAGTATCAGTATCATCTACTATTCAGGCATTTGAACCGACTGACTACTTACAGCTTGATGATGTGGGGATGCCGAAACAACTTGAGATTCTGAATTTCACGTCGGATTTTACCAACAACATCTAGACTTTTGATCTTCTGTCTGTTGAGAATTTTCACAGCAACTTTGTGACCTGTTAACTGATGGGTGGCAACTGAAACAAAACATGGCATCGTTTTTCATGAGAAAATTGAACCTAACTCACAATGGAGCAAACAAATCTCATACTTTGGTACATAATTGTATACAAAAACATACCTAATACAAATCGGTACTTTTGTTCGTTCTTTTGTGGCTGTTTTTGATAACTGGTACAAAGCATTCATGATAGATGTAGTCGGGCTAACCCTCCAGATATCTATGGAGGACATTTTGGCTTAACCTACTACCATTTTTCTACAGTTTCTTGCAGAGATGTGATATCATCAATGCATGGAGTCTTGTGGTGTCGATATAACGTGTCGTCTTTTACGAGACTTCGCATCTGCGGTACAAATTCATATAACAGAGGTAGAGATTTGTATTTGTATCAAATCAAGCGATTTGAGTTCTTTTTGTATAGAATGTTGTACACAAGGACAGGTACATATTTGTAGTACCTGTGCTGACAATCAACCCGACAGCGAATCTAAGAAAGAAATGCCCTGCGCCGACAACAAACCCCACAGCAAAACTAAGCAAGGGATACCCTGCGCCGACAACGAACCCCACAGCAAAATTAAGCAAGGGATGCCCTGCGCCAACAACAAAACCTTCAGCTAAACTAAACAAGGGATACCTTGCGCCGACAACGAACCCTTCAGCTAAACTAAGCAAGGGATGCCCTGCGCCAACAACGAACCCTTCAGCTAAACTAAACAAGGGATGCCCTGCGCCAACACAAACCCTTCAGCTAAACTAAGCAAGGGATGCCCTGTGCCAACAACAAACCCTTTAGCTAAACTAAACAAGGGATGCACTGCGCCAACAACAAACCCTTCAGCTAAACTAAGCAAGGGATGCCCTGCGCCAACAACAAACCCTTCAGCTAAACTAAACAAGGGATGCCCTGCGCCAACAACGAACCCTTCAGCTAAACTAAACAAGGGATGCCCTGCGCCAACAACTAACCCTTCAGCTAAACTAAGCAAGGGATGCTCTGCGCCAACAACAAACCCTTCAGCTAAACTAAACAAGGGATGCCCTGCGCCAACAACTAACCCTTCAGCTAAACTAAGCAAGGCATGCCCTGCACCGACAACAAACCCCACAGCAAAATTAAGCAAGGGATGCCCTGCGCCGACAACGAACCCTTCAGCTAAACTAAGCAAGGGATGCTCTGCACCGACAACGAACCCTACAGCGAAACTAAGCAAGGCATACCCTGCGCCGACAACAAACCTTACAGCCAAACTAAGCAAGGCATGCCCTGCACCGACAACGAACCCTACAGCAAAATTAAACAAGGGATGCCCTGCGCCGACAACGAACCTTTCAGCTAAACTAAGCAAGGGATGCCCTGCGCCGACAACGAACCCTTCAGCAAAACTAAGCAAGGCATGCCCTGCACCGACAACGAACCCTTCAGCGTAATTAAGCAAGGAATGCCCTGCGCCGACAACAAACCCTACAGCAAAACTAAGCAAGGGATGCCCTGGGCCGACAACAAAGCCCACAACGAAACTAAGCAAGGGATGTCCTGGGCCGACAACAAACCCTACGGAACCATGTCAGCGAGGTCGCGGGTCAAATATATCATGTGACAACAGTGGCCACTGAACAGTGTCTGTTGTTGTCA
>JAUELE010256628.1:0-19073 GCA_031471655.1 Diodora aspera | reverse complement strand
TCAAGACCCTGAGTCAAGGCATAGGCATCTATACTTCATCTTACTTCTAATATACATCTCCGCTTGAGCCTGCCTCAGGGCTATCACAGGAGATATATGTTCTTAGAGGAGTATACTTCCTTCTCACTAAGCCCTCGCAGCAAAAAAAATAAAATAGCCTGAGGGTCTTGACAAAAGTCTAGGTAAGTAGTAGTAGTAGTAGTGGTCAGCATGCAGCACTCGTTTAAACGAGATAACGTATTTAAATTTTAGGTTATCTCAACGAGATTAACTATCCGTAAGTTTAAGGTAAATATATACCATGTGATCCGGTCATCCCAAGGGTGATTATTCAGATAATCAACCCATAGCGCCCATGTGCTCTACGTGGTATATGTGAAATAACGACAAAGGTGCCGACGAAAGCTAAATATAAGCATGACCTTGGACTCGAAGGCTGCAACAGCAACTGACTTCAAGATAGGCGCGGTAGCCGTGAGCAACACGCGTCCGACTCGTGATCCGACGATGGCTAGGTCGCAGGTTCCATCCTAGCTAGCGGCCCGCCGTCTTGGTTACTTCCTGAAGCTACTGATATGAACGAAACTGAACTTTCATATCTAAATTTAATTGATTGCAAGTAGGCATCGTTTCTTTGATAAACTCACAGTGTTCTGTAGGGGGAGAGGGGGAGAGGTTAATGTTTAACATGCACACTCCAGATACATGTATACTGATTTGGCGCACGAGGATATGTTGCCTAAAGGGAGGGGGAAGAGTGTTAGTGTTTTGGCCCCATGTGAAAGTAGAGAGTTGGGTAGGACGTTGTGTGGTACGTAGTGGATACAGGTGTTATTGTAGGGTAAGAGAGAAAGGAGAAGTAGTGGTAATTTCTGTAGGGGCTCCAGTCACTTATTTATACTTTTGTTAGGGACATTAGGACTTTATAGTCCTCATGTAAACGAAACACAGTTAACATATTTATACTGTGATTACCTTACTTGAGTGTGTATTCTCTGGCCATCCACCAAGTAATCATTTAAAACCACCCCACTATGTTATTGTTAAACTTTCATTGTTCAACTACTTATTGTATGAAAGCCTGGTGAGACCAATTTCGAAATGGAAAAAAAATCAAAAGGCGTAGGAACGCGAAAAAAGGCGTAGCAACGCGAAAAAAGGTGTACGCACGCAAAAAAGGCGCAGCAACGCGAAAAAAAGGCGTTCTAACGCGAAAAAAGGAGTAGGAACGCGTAAAACGGCGTAGCAACGCGCAAAAAAGGCGTAGGAACGCGAAAAAAAGGCGTTCTAACGCGAAAAAAAGGAGTATGAACGCTTAAAAAGGCGTAGCAACGCGAAAATAAGGCGTAGCAACGCGAAAAAAGGCGTTGCTACGCCTTTTTGAAATATGTGGTTATGTCTCAAATTAGTCTTGCTACACCTTTTAAAAGGCGTAGAAACGCCTGTTTTTCGCGTTGCTACGCCTTTTTGAAAGGTGAAGGGGCGCCTTTCGCGTTGCTACGCATTTTTTTCGCGTTTCCACACCCTTTGTGGCGTTCCTACGCCTTTTTTCGCGTTCCTACGCCTTTCTTCGCGTTCCTACGCCTTTTAATTTCTTTTTTCATTTCGAAATTGGTCTCACCAGGCTTTCGTATTATTGTGTTGTTAACCTATTACCTGTTCAATGTATATATACTCTCTCTTGTCCAAAGCTCATTATGCGCGATGAAGATATGAGAACACGCATGTAGTTTATTGTTATTATATACTATACTGCCGGGCAAAAGAAATCATGCCAAATTATTTCAGTTATTTTCCTTTAACGTCTTTATGTCATAGCTGATCAAAAGGATGCTAGGATTTCAGCGAGTGCAATTTGATTGACATCATATCGTTGATAAAACTTCCTAACTTGAAGGGATATCTCTTGCATATCCAACGACATTGTGAATGTATTCAGTAGTCTCTCAAAATCTTGGTATCGTTTCTTTTGCCCAGCAGTGTATTTGTTTTTATTGTTTTTGTGTATCTATTTTATCTGAAATAAATAGTTTTAACAGTTATTATCAGTTTTAAGTTTCAAATTGTTTATATGCCTCATAAGGTCCGTAATGGTTTATATACAGAGGATTCGTAACGAGTGTTTTTGAATATGTAAAATATAAACCAAGTCTAAGATAATCGGTGTTTGTCGAGCCTTGGCGAGACAAATACCGATTATCTTAGACGAGGTTGATATTTTACATATCAAAAACACGAGTGACGAATTTTATTTATCATATAACGTCTGATTTGTCTTTTTATTGCTTAATTTTGAATATCGATTCTGCCAATTCACAAACAAACGCGCATTAATATGCGAATAGGCTCAATCGTAAGGATCACTGCTCCCGAGAAATACCACTGCGCCAACAATTGTTTTTGTATGTGATAAATCCTCTATCTATGAACTACAGATATAACGGTGCCTGAGCCCTTGTTGTCGATGACAACATTGTCGTCAACATCAAAAGAAGCCATTTTGTAAATATTTGTTCACGTGATCAGATGAAAGTAGTTCCATTTCGGGTAACCTCATTGTGCATATATATGCATCGTTTAATACGTGTTTATATGTGATGAGCTTATCTAAGGGATATCACGCATAGTTATATGATATATGAATGTACATATAGAGCTTCACACAAATCTTGGATTCGTCCCCGCATTGTAAAGGTTGTGTGGCTGTTCGCCTCCTACACACTCAAGGAGGAACAATTTCTTTTTATTGGTGGAGAGGAGGCTGAATGTTCCTCCTGGAAACTATGTTCTTATCAAATGACATGAGAAATCTCTGTTCTTCTTCTTAGATAACTGCAGACAAAGAATTTAAATATGTTTTTATTCTAATCTTAAATTACAAGAATGTGAAATGCAGTTAAAAGGAGGAGATTAAGATGTTTGCGTTCAAAGGGCTCACAAGATAATTTCATGATAATTTCATAGCTGAAAAAAATAGAAGAAAATGTATGGTATTTCTACATTCTATATTTTTCTTTACTCTTGACTTATGCATTGATTCTATGCATTTTCTTTAAGCTTGTCTGAAACCTTTCTTTTAAAAATCTTCCAGTCGCCAACTAAAAATCAAATGGTTGCTCCCTTATGTAGTCTCTCAATTTGTTCTGTACTCCTGGAAATGACTCGAGTCTTTAGTTGAGTGAGTAATCAATGACTTCCAAAGGTGTAAAGGTGAAACATGATACCCCTTTCTCCTTCGCTGGTTCAAAACCATTGTCTTACTTAATGCGACACGACAAAGAATTTTATTCCACAAATAGAATGCTTTATAAAATACCATCAGTATTTCCATGGGGTATCTCAGTGATCGAAGAATATGACATCAGTTTATTGAAACAAAACACCCTGATTGATCCTACATTTAAACCCTATAAAAAGTGCGGCCAAAATTGAATATTTTTTAGAACAGAGAAAATATAGACAAGGCCACACAGTGAACCAAACTTGTACAACATGACGGAGGCAGAGATGTGAATGATGTCTGCAAAGCTCTGTATCGGTTTCTTGCTGTTGATGCTGTGTGATGGGATGACAGCGTCAACAACGATATGCAGCGCGTCATATTATAAGCTCAGCGACGTCTTCGACACCAGTCCGACGGTAGGCGAAGTTATAAATGATGCTGCCAAACTGTTTTGCTCGATGCAGTGTTTGCATCGGTATTGGTGTCAGGAGTTCGCTTTTTGTGGCTCGTCGAAGTCGGGGACTTGCTACCTGTTGCGTGACGGTTCTGGTGGCACGGTCTTTGGGTCCCCTACAAGTGGATGCCTTCTGTACACGGAACGGGTAAGTCCGAGTTTCCCGCTTATTTAAGTTGCTGTTACAGTATATATCATTACATCTGTAATGTGTTTATATACCCATGGTAATAATGGTTGTCACCCCTTAGGATCACGTATTGTGGGACATAAAAGATAAGAAATATGTCTATCCTTCAAAAAGGGTTTAATACACTGCAGGGCAAAAGAAATGATACCAAGGTTTTGAGAGACTACTGAATAAACTCACAAATGTGTTGGATACGCCATAGATATCCCTTCAAGATTAGGAAGTTTTATCAACGATATGATGTCAGTCAAATTACACTCATTGAAAGCCTGGCATCCTTTTGATCAGCTATGACAGAAAGACGTAAAGGAAAATAACTGAAATCATTTGGTATCGTTTCTTTTGCCCGGCAGTATATACCTGGGGGTTACAACCATTATTACTATGAGTATATTAAATTAAATGACATGAGCCACCTATATGTGTGTGTGTGTGTGTGTGTGTGTATGTGTGTGTGTGTGTGTGAGGGTGTGTGTGTGTGTGAGGGTGTGTGTGTGTGTGTGTGTGTGTGTGAATGACATTTTGTATGTACAGATGTTGCATTCCTTTATATATACCGACATCCAAAAGAAACTATACCAAGACGTTCAGATACGACGAAAGATAAAAATAAAATTAATATTGGCAATTTTCATCGATATTTGTTCAGGAGAGTGTTATTTCAGTACCAAAGCGGAGCCGCGTTAGCCGTAAGCAACAGGCGTCGGACTCGTGATCCGACTATGGTTAAGTCGCGGGTTCGTGGGTTCGATCCTAGCTAGCAGCACGCGTTTTTACTTAAGGTGCTTAACCCCTTTTGTCCCAGTCGGCCCAACTTAAGAATCTTTCTCAATCAAACATGTGTGTTTAATACTATATACTGACGTATAAAAGAAACGATACCACGATTTCGAGAGACTATTGAATATGCAAGAGACATCCCTTTACGTTTAGGAGGTTTTATCAATGACAATCAAATTAAACTCACTGAAATCTAAACATCATTTTGATCAACAATGGCATAAAGGGGTGTGTGGACATGACCCCCTGCCACCCCACCTCAACCCTCCGATGCTCAGCTTACATATCGGAAAGATAAATAGAACTATACTGACGTCCAAACGAAAGTATACCAAGCTTTTGAGAGACTACTGAATAAATTCACAAATGCGTTGGATATACAATGTACAAGAGATATCCCTTCAAGACTTGGAAGGTTTATCAATGAGATGATGTCAATCAAATTAAACTCATTGAAATCCAAACATGATTTTGATCAACAATGACACAAAGACGTAATGAAAAATAATTGAAATCATTTGGTATCGTTTCTTTTGCACGTCAGTATAATATAATTCGAGGACGTTGGTAAACACGTGTGTTTAATAATATAGATACATCTTATTGGCAACACAAAAATAGTTTTTAGAGTTATCTCCCCTAGGCCTAGTCTGCTTTAGCAAGGTGAGAAGCGAGCACGCCGTTGCAGTTTACACAGCGAGTTTTGCAGGTTTTAGTTCGAGAAGCATGGAGACAAAAAATGTGTTTAATAGCATAATATAATTCACATTTTTCCGTTAAGTTATGTTATTTCAAATATTCTTCCTGATTTAACCATAAGCTGATTTTTTTGGCTTTAAGTAACATATATGCTTACACGTTAGTTCAAAACGAACATCTAGAATTTGACTACGTATCCAGTTTCAACGTATACATATATGTCTTTTGCAATCTCGTTAAAAACTTATCCTGGTTCGTTTTTGCTTAACTACATCGAAACCAGGATCTTGGAAAGGCCGTTGACAACACTTACCAGATCATGCCCAGTCGCGGCAATTGGATTACCTTCCTGTCCGCCGCAGGCTAGAAACTATCCAATCAAATTTGACCTTTCATAGTGGCGTTGGTTTACATGCAATCAGAGAGCTTCGTTGAGGTGAGAACAAACGTTTCGATTGGCAAAACTTCCACCGATTTTGAACGAATTTCTCTGAGTGCACAGCTCCCAATTTCAAGAGTCAGATCGCTGATTGGCTGAAATAGTGCGCAGCGTAGGCCTACATAAAAATTCAGTCACGGGAAGAAGTTGTCGACGTCCGTTCCTTAGAGCCTGGTTCCGATGTGTTGGAGCAAACACAAACAAGTATCGGTTTTGACTAGACCGATGCCTTGTGCTAATTATGTTATCCATCCCAGCGACATGGACCAACCCACCAGACAATGTGGCGACTTGTATAGCGCTAAATCCATGCTTTTAAAGCCTGCTCATGGCATTCGTATTATTACCCTGGTGTAACTCAAGCAGCCTCTTGGGGCGCTCATAGTTCACAACACTCCTGATGGAGGATCACCTGGGTCGACTGAGGCAGTTACGAACAAAGCCACTTGCCCAAGGTGACACCACTGACATCGTGACGTCATCATGACGTCAGCGTCTCAGTGCGAGGCAGGGAGTTCGAATATTGCGACGCAAGCCGATCACCCATCCAACTACTGCCAGGGCTCGACGTTGCTTAAAGGCGCGTTCAGACGGTGCAATTAATCTGACAGATATGTGGCAAGCCACAAATTGCAACGTCTGAACGCGCCTTTACTTCTCAGGCGAGTGACCAACGTGCGGCCCACGAGACCAACTCACCTGACAGTAATTCGTAACTGAGGATAGAAAGATAAAGACAATCGACATTGAGATACTTTGATTTAATAGTTTGAACGTATTGCAGGAAAGTTTCCATTCTGTTACTAATCGCAAGGCTAGTATCACAACGCCAACACCGGGGACCATGAACACTCCAACTACCATTCCCAGCACAGGTTCGTATGTTGTCTTTATAATAATTTAATATGGCTTCTTCTATCTTTTCATTGCCAAGTTCTGTTTCTGTATAAAACCTCTGAATGTGTTACAAGTGTTGGTTGCTGTCAAACTGTTTCTTGGTTTCAAATTAAACGAAATGATAAACAGTGTGATTTCAAAAATGGCTATTTTTAAAGTTTAAAAGTGGATATGTGATTATATATAATTATATTTGTACCATTCTCAAAGAAAAGGTAAATCGTGAGTACATATAACTGCTGTGATATAAGAACTGTAAGTTTTACCTTCTCTAGACAGTTACCGGTTCATCAAATCCCGTTGTGAATTATGGTAACGTAGATATTAACTTAAAATTCAGTCATATGTAAGGTTTATGTTTGAAACATCACTGTATGTTTTCTCACATTTGGTGAAATGTTTACAATAACCAGCAAAATATACCCGTCTACTGAACTAGAGTCAGAATTCACCAGTATTTTATTTTATTTTTTTCATAATTCCAACTCACAGTGTGTATGTGGTAAGAGATTAATGATCAAGAATCTTAACGAGATAGTTAATGAGCGTCTGGTCAACTCCATTTAGTCATTTGGGGTGACCAGCACTGATTATGTAATGCACTTTAGTTTTATGTCTGTATTTTGGGACGTCTGCGTTTTGGGAAGTCTGCGTTTTTGGAGGTAGCCGTTCCGCCGAGCCAACTCCTCACTGGGCGTGCATCTGAAAGGTGCTGGAACCGGATGTGTCGTTGTTCAGAAGGGAGGAGGAGATGATGAACAAGACGGAGGAGGCGAAGGAAAAGGAAAGAAGTAGTTTTAGTAGGAGAAAAAGGAGAAGAGGAAGCCGAAAAATAAGGAGAGCAAAGAGAAGATGAAGAGGAAAAGAACAAAAGCTTGATGGCTTTAATAATAATAATAATAATAATAGTGTTTGGTCTTGTATAGGGCTAAATCCAGGCTAGCGCTCGGCATTATTACCGTGGTGTAATCCAGGCAGCCTCTTTGCGCTAGATTAAGAACACTCCTGATGGAAGACCAGTACCCAGATTCAGCTGGGTCGACTGAGGCAATTACAAGTAAAGTCACTTGCTCAAGGTGACACCACTGACATTGTGACGTAATTGTCACGGCAATGTCTCAGTGTGAGCTGGTCACCCATCCAGGTACCAAAGCAACTCATCCCACCTAAATGGCTTTGTATGAACAAAGACAATTCTCGAGCATTCGTGAAGAAAATTGATTTCAGGTTTGTGAGCTACTGAAGCTACTACTACTACTATTAATACTACTACTACTACTACTAATAATAATAATAATAATAATAATAATGAATTAGCGGAAGGCGGATTAAGAGACCCCCCCCCCCCTCCCCCCATGCAACAAAAAAGATTCTGCGAAAACATTTTCACAGTACAGTTCAAGGAGCACCTTAAGAAAAGAAGTTTAGAATGCCCCCAGTCTCTCCGAAGTACATCCGTGACATTGAAACTGTAAATGAATAATAATAAAAGAAAATGTAAAAAGTGTAGTTTAACAGAATCAACTGAATTCTCTGTTGTCGATTACCAGAACATGAACTTGCACACATAAGGGTCGCCTTTCACCATAAAGAAGACACCAGAAGATGTCATAAAGAAAAACAATGTCAAAATAAATCTTCTTACTTATTCAAAATCATTTTTATCATGAATAAAATATAAATACCAATACTATAGAACTTGTATATACATTGTATTTCAATTTTAAAACAAATGTATAAATTAATTATTTTTTTCATGTTTTAATAATTTACAATTTGTTTCTTATAGCGGATCTTAAAGTTGTGACCTCGGGCACTGACCTCTGTTTCAAGACGGCATTTCCAAGCAAAAATAATTATGTCGGTAATTTTATATTGTTGAACCGTGTGCGTTGCGCAACCATCACACGTTATCCAACTGACAGTGTTTTGTTGGGAATAATATGACAGATCGCATTTCGGAATCGGCGGACTAGGGTGGAAAATGAGAAAGGGTTCGCCAAACGTTGTTTGTTGAGAGAAGAGGGTCGGAAAACCAACAGGGGTTAGGCCCCATTTCTAATGAGTAATTTGTCGTATCATATTAGCGGAGCACATGGGTCCTCCTCTTCGACAGCCTCGGGCCAAACACACTCTTGTCATTTTCACGTTTGGCTGAATGTCGCGTGCATGCATTGCGCAGTGACTCATACGACTTGCTTATTTCTCACGAGCGACAATGCCCGAGATGACTCAGAGAGTCTCTACGGTCGGTCATTTCCGTAGGGCCTCGGGGAGATCCGTCTCTTCTCGTACACTTGTTTCCTATCTTAATCAGTACGTTAGTACTGCCAGTCATAGATGACAATTATTCCCTGTCACAGATGGGTGGCGTGCTAATGTCATGGAAGAAGCAGATTTATTTTACATGATTGGTCACATTTACCTTAAAACAGTCGCGTGTTTTAAAGTTTTCCCTTCATTTTTGGTTCTGTATTTTGTTTATTAAATATATTCTTTTTAAACAATTTTCTTTTAAAAATAAAAATCAACAAATTTCAACATTTTGTCCCACTACACGAAGCTTGTTAAATGTTTGATTAACAATGAATAATTTGATTTTACAGGTTTACTTTAGAGATATTTTATTTAGGAAATACGAAGAGTTAGGAGCCAGTTATTACAACTTAATACGAAATAATATACAAGTGCAAGATAAGTTCAACAACAGTTAAACAGTCTCCAAGAAAAAAGTGATCATATAAATCTTGTACACTTGCAAATGTAACATTGCACAAACTAAATCAAGAGTTGGTTTTGTGATGAAGCTGTCAGACATCTGTAAGGCTAAAATAATAGGATTCAAGAATTCAAGGATTTATTTCAAAAGTATGGCTTTAAGATGTATTGTCATCTGATTTCATGCGTACACAGAACGATCTAGCAGGGGATAATAATAGACAGACATTTTTATTCAGTATAAGCTCACAGGACAAAAAGACATAACACATAACACAGATAATAATATGTACACAACAAAGACTAACTGGGCTTTTACTCTTGCTCATGCCTGTATTGTCTGTGTTCTCTCTCTCTCTCTCTCTCTCTCTCTCTCTCTCTCTTTATCCATATACATCGCTTACGTATACAACACTTTATAATTTATACATATTGATCCATCCACCAGGTGCACACTTAAAGCTCTCCACATTATTACCCCAGTCATTAGACAATGAACAATCCACAGCATATCTCAACTCCCCAGGGAGCATACACCAAGCTACCTGTTAGGCACCAGAAGGTTGGCAACACATTACCATCGCTTTCCAATCAGGTACCCAATTCAGCTGATTGACATGAGACGGTTTATGAGCAAAGCCACTTGCCCAAGGTGACCGCACTGACATTATCAGTGTCGCAATGAGAGGCAGGGCAAACCCTCGAGGCGTTCACCCATCCAGCTACTATCACCGGTCCGTGGCTTAACTTCTAAAGCTTGTGGTCTACATGCGTTTCACGAGATCATCTTGCGTAATCCCATGAGGATTTCCTTTCTTATTCAAATTTCTTGAGATGACAAACTAATTAACATCTTCACATGTACAACCACAACGACAGTTTAGGTCATTATATCAGCTGCATGACCATGACACACTTTAATACTTTCCGTTGAAAAGATGCAGGTATATCTCATATCATGAGAATCTTGGGATTGTCCATTACCTGCAGTGTATTCCCTGTATACTGGCCGGAGAGGGTAGTGTTGAAGAATGTTAGAGATACGCTGATGTCGTATAGGCTAAACTATCTTGGATCCATACACGCCCTCAAATCACTTTCAATTGTTCACTGAATATTTGACTGAATACTGTATCTATCTGTGTCTAAAAGTTTTTTCTTTTCAAATCATGGTTTCGAAGACCTCGAGGCAAAGGTATGCTCTTTATAGCTCAACATGACATCCTCAGTCATTCGGAATGGTTAAGAGTTCTCTACAGCATAAAGCGACACAAATCTACGAGTGGAGAATTCCAAACAACTGTTACATTTGAGTTTGGAGTCTAAACTAGTCAATGTATTAGTGCATCTTTAAGACAAGTACTTTTATGGAACAGGTCTAGTCTAAATATGACTTACATGTGTATATATAGTTAACAATGGCTATGTACGGTCCTGTCTGATGCGTGTACTGTGTTATCTACCATTACAACGATGGCTGCAGCGGGGTTTAAGCCTTATCATTAACCTGTGGCATGGGGAAAAACCCACATCATCTCCAAATTTGTATCACGGAAAGTGACATGGATGTGCATGTATTTTCTGCCACTACCCATCTCGAAACCAAACTGGCTTTGCTGAATATCCGATTTTGATGCCAAGCGACACTGTAAAATGAACACATGTACCCTGTTTAGAAATAAGTGGTGGTAATAATCTGCCGTCAGAAACTGGAACTAAGAAATAAATAGATCTAATAGTATATCACAGAAATTAGGTCTATGAACGGAATAGATCTAATAATATATCACAGAAACTGGGACTATGGACGGAATAGATCTAATAATATATCACAGAAACTGAGACTATGGACGGAATAGATCTAATAATAAATCACAGAAACTGGGACTATGGACGGAATAGATCTAATAATATATCACAGAAACGAGGACTATGGACGGAATATATCTAATGATATATCACAGAAATTAGGACTATGGACGGAATAGATCTAATAATATCTTACAGAATCTGGGACTATGGACGGAATAGATCTAATAATATATCACAGAAACTTGGAGTATGGACGGAATAGATCTAATAATATATCGCATCAGAACTGTAAGGGGTAAATGCGACTCTAACAGGTTGCTGACATATAAACACGAAGCGAAGACAGAAATCCTCCCGGCCCTTGCTGAGTGTTAAATCCTGCCTGATGAATAATAGGATTCACTTGGTCTGTGTAGATTTAATTTACTCTGACACGGGATTTCTTATAGTAGGATCAGTTGCCGTTAAACCATGCCGCTATTTTGATATGATTTCTTTCTCGACCTGAATGCATGAGCTGTAGTAGAGACTGCACCAACTTTAATCGGCTTTTATCGTTGGTAGCAACGCCTTGAGCTAAGACGAGGGGGTAGTTTGGTTTTAAGAGTGCATTCTGGCGCCTAAAACCCTTGCTAAAGCCATGAAAACAAAATTTCCTGCCCCCGATTGATTTCCGTAATTCTAGCCGCCACCTACAAAGCCTCCTCAGCGACAGTAGATCCCTGTTCGGAGTTCGCCGGAAGTGGAGGTCTGGGAAACACCGCTTGCTTCCGGTGGGCCTGGGAGACGGGAAACAAAGACTGGGGGAGTAATTACGTCTCGCGATGCCTCGTTCAAGTCTCGTATCAACAAGAAACCCATGTAAACATCCCGCACGCTGCGAGATGTGGATCTTCATTTTCTGCTGCCTTTGATGCCAATATGCTCGGTCGTCTTTCAGTATGGCTTTTTGGTGTTTTTTCTTCCAAATTTTAAGTATTTAGAAAGTCTCCAAAACTCAAAGTGAAAGTGAAACTTTATTTGAATCCTTATTAATTATTTAACTAACTCTATATGACCTGCAGCTTGACAGGATTTAGTCTACACATGATCAATGAACTCTGAGGTAGACTACACTTCACCCGCTATAATTAACACCTTCAATGCCATGGCACGATTTTAATCACTTTTAAACCGACGTTTTTGTTCTTCTGTCCTGTGATTCACTAGATCAACATAGGACACAGGGTCTAGCATGGCAGGCTTCTTCAGTTACCGCCAATAAACATCTGTAAAATAGGAATCCCATGTCAAGGTTTGGGGTTAGCAGTTATACATACGTTTCATGGTTTATACTGATTTTAGTTTTATCATTTCACTGTTGTCATGTTCCAGGTTCAGTGTCATTGCCAAGCTTTCGTTATCCAAGCATTGGCGTCAGTGACAAAAGTTAGAAATAAATGGTCGATAAATATAATGTACAGTGTAATAAGTAATCTGTGCATAAAATTTACAAAAGTTATTTATAAAGGCAGAAAACAAGCCTAAAGAGACCATACATACATACTTATTTACAGATACACATACACACACGTACGTACATACACATACATGTTTAAAGACAAAAGCATACACAGACAAACACGGAGACAGATGGAAATGCAGACAGACAACAAGGCTAACAGACAGAAAGATCACACACACGCCCACGCACGCGTCCACACACATGCATATACATACATAGACAGACATACAAAATACATACAAACACACACATATAACTTACAGACAGACAGGAAGACAGACACACATGCATACATACAGACAAACAGACAGAGATACAGAGAGACAAACCGAAAGACCCACGCACGCACGCACATCCAATAATGTTGAAACCCTTTTTCATGACTCTGCACATATTACAAAGTGCGAATATCTCAGATCACTGGATATAGTCATTCCGGAATGCAACTAGCGATTAAACAACGTTGGATACCTTTTGTAAATAATGTAATGCATACAGCGCTGGCTAGGTTCGAAACCGTTTACAATGAACCATCCATTGTCTTAATACCGATTTCTTAGAATAAAGAAAAGATTTTGGAACTCAAACAATTGATTATGAAAACTCGAACAATACGTTTCATATAGACTGCATTACAATGCTGTTTTATTTCTCGCAATAAAGTGATACACTGCGTAGAAAAACATACTGCGACCATGCACCATCGTAAGTTTAATATGTGACTTGAACCAGTGGTTCAACCAGCACAAGAAAATACATCAATATTATGTAGTTTATGCAAATTACAAATTTAAAAAATGTATCTGGACAGAAGATGAAGATGTTATAAAACTTCTGCATTAATTTCCATTGCTTTTTGCCGCAGGGAATACATCCAGAAGACATGTTAAATTGCAAATTGTCTTAAGTTGTGGCAATTGTCTTTTGTTCTTTTTTAAGGATTATACAGTAATTTATCCGCCGTAGGTGATTCATACATAATTTAATTTTCCTAACGGAATTGAATTTGAAATGAAGCATTACGTCACCTTGAAATTAATTTCAAAGAAATTCTGAGCTACATAAACAGCAAAAAGACATTTTCAAACCATCTATATTATCTTGCGACGTTTGTTATTTTATGACCCTAATTATTCACGCTCCGAGCAGGAAACAAAAAGCGGGAGCGAAATCCGTCCAAATTAAAAGATAATTTATAGCCGCTCGCGAAAGTGACCTCACGGCTTCTGACACGACCCCTCACGATTTCCGAGTGATGACGTAATGTCTGGACCAGGTTTCTTTTCCATTTTAATTGCAATTTTAAGAAAGGACAAGCCAGCAAGAGACAAGGAAGAAGAGCTGCAAGCCACACGGGATTTAAATACGAAACAAAGACATCAGATAATATGGTCGACTGGCGAATCTTAAAGTTTCTTCACTCACGTCACGTCACATGATGGTCATGTGCATCTTTACAATGAAATGTTTCAAAAGAAACTTATCAATATACTGATATTTGTGAACCCTAAAAGCACATATAAAATCAAAATGGTCCAACGTATAATATGAACTTCTGGAAGTTCACATACATATCCATTCATTTCCAGCTTCCTCTCAAAATTAATTCACATATAACTTATATAAATTATAAAATTTATTTATTTATTATTTTATTTATGCACCGACTTAAAACTAGAGAGTCATTAGCTTGTATACATGCTTTCTTGTGTACAGGACTCTGATCTGGGACATCACTGGCAACGTGAAAATGCACAAACGACTCTCAGCACTCACTGATGAGTGGAATAGGATGAGTCAAGCTGACATTGTTCCACTGATCAGATATATGCCTCGAAGCATGTATGCTTATCTGGCGAACAGGGGTACTAGTATATTAAAAACAATATCAGTGACTATGGCTGCAAAATACAAATTTCTGATTTAATCCCAAACATATTTAACAGCCTCGTTCGTCATGACCTAATCACTCTATTAGAAACCATTAGAGCTATCTGATCATCTACTCCCCATCAGATATGATCATATCTGTTCCATTTGCCAAAACCAATTGATCAGAAGCTATGTATTCATCATCCCCAATATTCCCTAATGTTTTGGTGTAATGTATATGTATCACACGGTCTGACTATCTCGATTGTTCTAAGAGGTCGTCTTTTTCTGATAACCAACCCATGGGCTGGTTATTTGATAACCAAACCCAGGCGTACAAGTTCCGCGCACGTGCCTTGCGAAGTACATGAAGTTGATGGATGTAGATGAGGAATATTGCACGCGCTTCGCGTGCTGGACGAGAAAAATGTTCATGCGGGACCGCGTGGTACATGTGAAATAACGACCAAGCCCTCGATCGGAGCCGAGGCAATCTCTCTCGCTACGTTCGGAGGATACTATCTCGGCTACTTACCTCGGAATAGGTCGTTATGTCAACCATGGCCTTTTACCTCACACAACTGGAATCGATTCGTCTATACATGTTATTTTCATGTAATATTTTCTAGGTAATGGACTCGACCTTTTTATAATGAACCACTGGAGACAGTACATAGTCATTTGAACTTTGGTCTCGGGTTCGAATCCAAATGAAAGGAGAATTCTCATCGTCTCCCCATCGTGATGCAACGCTGTTCTGACACACTGTGTAATTACGAGGCAATTTGCCCCGTCAGTACCAGCCGTAACTTGCAGGTTTCAACGCATCGAATCATTCAGCTCACCACTGGTGACGAGGACTCCTCTCTTGCAATACACTGACCGTGTGTTAGATTGGTAATGCTGAAGAATAAGAAGAGGAAGAATATATATTATTAAGTTGTATCCTTAAAACATATGTAAATTCTCCCGCATAGTTTAATGGGTTAAGAAAGAATAGAAATCGAAGAGTACGAAATAAGGTTAATGATATCAGTAATGTCCTTATATATCAGTGGTTGTCAAACTGGTGGGAGGTTAGGGTTTCAGAGGGGGATCGGGATTACAGATAATATCAATATTATTTAGAATTCACCTTATGAGTCAGACAATCTTTGACAGGGGGACATGACATTCTGACATATGACGAAAAAGATGTGTGTCGGGAGGGGGTGAGATTTGATAACCATTGTTATAGAGGAAGGAATCCAGCTCTCCACTTGTGATGCTGAAAGTGGCACATAAAACGTTTAACAGAAAAAAAAGAGTATGGAAATAATGTCAGTGATGTCATAGTCCACTGGTGATGCAGCGTTTCCTCCTGGTGGTGACTGTTTTCTTCGCTGCAGTTATTATGTTTTATGCATGCATTCATACGTACGTATGTATGGACATTTGAATTTCGGAGGGCATATCTGTACGTTTGTTATTTATTTATTTATTAGTCCTTGCTTTGTCTCTCATCTGGTTTGTCTGTTGCTTCGAAATTTTCCAGAAAACATTGACATCACTGCCTATAATATGAATAATCGATTTACGTGTTTAACATTTACTTCAAATGGAAATTCAATTACAGCTTTGAAGGTAGCGACCTATGTGACGCACAGACTAGCCCTGCTAAACTAATTATATCCTTATCTAAAGCTAATTCTTGTCCTTCAACTCATTACTCAACTGGTCGTAACCAAGTCTAGAAATAGCAAGTCCTGCCAGCAACATATGTCAGCCCTTGGTCACCTGTAGAATTCCATAAATAAACGCTTTCATGTACCGATTTTGTGTGTTCTTATGCAAGATAACATGGCCCTCGCGTCTAATTCCCTTACCAAGTACCCCAGCGATGAAATTTTAATACCAAATTTAATTTTAGTGTGGATTTAATGAGCGCTGGACAATAGTCAGCTTCGGCTTTGTTCTGATGTCTTAGAAATAACTGCAGGTGCAAGTGGTCAGTGTTTGGAGATGACCGCTGCTATTATTACCGTCGCTATCTGTTGAGAATGACCACCTGTCTGGTCTGCGATGACCTGGCTTGTTGCACGGACACAGATGACCAGTGGTCATTTGAAGGTGGTCATTAATCCCATTCCATCACTGAGTAATGAAGTGGGAGCGAAGGGAGCAATGTCACGTGACCTATGTACGCGCAGGCTTTATTAAAGAGAATTTAAATATTCCCCAAGTGCTGGCATCTCTTGGCACGTTCAATGCTGGCATTGGCTTTGGGAAATTCTAACAGTGGTGTGGAAGAGATTTAAATGACAGGTTCAAATTTAAGTTCACACGGATTAATCTCTAAATGTATCTTGACAATCATGTGGAAAAATAATATAATTAACTCCTTGACACGACCCTCAGTGTCAGAGTCATAATTCCTTCCCAGGATGTCTTCAGGTCATAAGCCATTTCTGGTTACACTTGTAATACAAATTTACATTCCTTGGGACTCAGTGTTCCTGCTCATTGAAATGAATTATTTCATGTTTTAAATGCTAGATTTAAATAATTTACAGGTCGAGGCTGTTTATTACGAGACTGACTTGTTTATGTGTAAGTCTGCACTGAAATCAACGTTTTACTTAGACAAGCAAATGCACAGACGGATGGACAGACATACAGACAGGATAGAAGGATTTGCATGCAAATATATGTTATAATATGACATCACCATACAAATGAAACTGTAATGGTGCCCTATATAGGAGATCCTAGACATCATCCCGCTGGGCCACATCCGGCTCACCCGCCACAAACATTTATCCAACCCGTAGCAACTTCAAATATTTATTAATAGTCAAACTATTTTGTCAGAACAGTTGCTAATGTTTGACATTTTTACTCATTGTATATGATTTCTCGGTGTAAGCATGGCATTGTTTCTTTTGTAATTGTTATATTTTGTCATTTTCTTCTGAATCATATCATGGTAATTGGGAAAAAGATCCTAATAAACTATATTCGTCCATCTTAATTTTATTGATTCGTTTATAAAACTGATGTTTTTCTTTGTGTAAAATAATGAACGTGACGCCCGGGCTGAAAGGTTTAGAGGACGCTGTCCGAGTAGATGGAACAATAAAGAACTGTACCTGCCACAGAATACTGAGAAACTGGGCTCGAATATTGCCGAAAGAAGATCAAGTCAATGGGTGATTTGGGGTTTACGTGGTTTTCGGCAATCTTTCAGCCACATCACCACGGTCTCACCAACATCACGTCGGTGTCCGGGCTCCTATCTCCCCGGTCTGAAAGAAGAAGAAGATGATGATGTGATGATGATGATGATGTTGATGATCACCACGGTCTCACCAACATCACGTCGGTTTCCGGGCTCCCGTCTCTCCGGGCGGAAAGAAGAAGAAGAAGATGATGATGATGATGATGATGTCGATGATCACCACGGTCTCACCAACATCAGTTCGGTTTCCGGGCTCCTGTCTCTCCGTGCTGAAAGAAGATGATGATGATGATGATGATGATGATGATGGTGATGATGAATAAAGGAGAAGAAGAAAAAGGTGAAGAAGAAGAGGAGGAAGAGGAGGTTGGTACAGACCAGAACTCTTTTGTGCAACAATCACAGCCGACTTCAGCCAGTGTTAGCACAGATTTCTTCTGTCTGGAGCGGGTTTACAATATATAATACTTACTTTCTTGCGTAACAGACCCCATATGGCGGAACCTGTAAATACGTCTGATTAATTAGGCTCCAGTGGAAACCTTTTTCCAAAGAGTAAAAAGTGTGGTGGATGTTTTGTCTTATTGATCCGAGTCTGTCCAGACAGAGATCGTGACGAAGCGTGGGTATAACAGATGATTTGGCGTGTTTCTCAATTTTCCCATCTGTCAGATGGATGCATGCACATCTATAATTGATCACATATATATTAGTTGTTTCACTGCTTTTACAACTGCCGTCGCGCGTCAAAGGATTGTGTTGGGAATGTTAGAATGTCCAATACTCCGGAAATTGAGTTTTTGGTATGTTGCTTGTCATATTCTCAATGATGATGATGACGATGACGATGATGGTGGCGGTGGTGATGTTGATAATGACAATGGGAGGAGGATGGTGGTGGTGGTGATGGTGACGATGATGATGACGAGGAGGAGGGTGGTGGTGATGATGGTGGTGACGATGATGATGAAGGTGTTGATGGCGGTGGTGATGTTGATGATGACGAGGAGGAGGATGAGGATAGTGGTGATGATGATGATGATGATGACCCTGACGACGATAATAAAGCTGTACATGATAATGGTAAGTAGAAGTCAATATGATGAAGAGGAGGAGGGCGGTGGTGATGATGACGAGGAGGATGGTGATGGTGGCGATGATGATGGCGAGTAGGAGGAGGAGGATGGTGACGATGATGATGACGAGTAGGAGGAGGAGGATGGTGATGGTGGCGATGATGATGACGAGTAGGAGGAGGAGGGTGGTGA